>WNGS01006325.1:148989-167208 GCA_020271785.1 Procambarus virginalis | reverse complement strand
CACACTCTGACACTGAAACTCTATCTGTATCTAGACACTACTCTGCATGTACTCACCTAGTTGTGCTTGCAGGGGTTGAGCTTTCACTCTTTGTCCCGCCTCTCACCGTCAACTACTGGTGTACAGATTCCAGAGCTTCTCCAGCTCTATCATATCTACATGTGAAACTGTGTAAGGAGTCAGCCTCCACCACATCACTTCCTAGTGCATTCCCATCACTAACTACTCTGACACTCAGTGTCAGAGTAGAGTTCTTCTTAATGTCTCTGTGGCTCATTTGGGTGTTCAGCTTCCACCTGTGTCCCCCTGCGGGTGCACCACCCGTGTTAAATAATCCATCCGTGTGTACCCTGTCAATTTGCCTGAAAATTTTGTATATGGTGATCATGTCTCACCGAGCTCTTCTGTCTTCCAGCGACTTGAGGTGCAGTTGAAGCAGCCTTTCCTAAACTCATGTCTTTTTGTTCTGGGACTAGCCTAATCGCATACCTCTGATTTTTTTCTAGCTTCGTCTAGTGCTAGACAAGGTACGGGCTCCATGCTGGCGCCGCGTACTCCAAGATTGGTCTAACATATGTAGTATACAAGGTTCTAAAAGATTCCTTACACAGGTTTCTGACGGCAGTTCTGATGTTAGCCAGTCTTGCATACGCCGCCGAGGTTATTCTTTTGATGTGGGCTTCAGGAGACAGGTTTGGTGTGATATCAACTCCTAGATCTTACTCTCTGTCCGTTTCATGAAGGACTTCCTCTCCCATTCGATATCCAGTGTCTGGCCTCCTATTTTCCCCGCCTAGTTTCATCACCTTACATTTACTTGGGTTGAACTTTAGTAGCCATTTAGTTGGACCATTTCTTCAGTACTCACCTAATTGTACTCACCTAATTGTGCTTGCGGGGGTTGAGCTCTGACTCTTTGGTCCCGCCTCTCAACTGTCAATTAACTGATGTACAGATTCCTGAGCCTACTGGGCTCTATCATATCTACATTTGAAACTGGGTATGGAGTCAGCCTCCACCACATCACTGCCTAATGTATCCATCTGTTAACTACTCTGACACTGAAAAAGTTCTTTCTAACGTCTTTGTTTCTCATTTGGGAACTCAGTTTCCACCTGTGTCCCCTTGTTCGCGTACCACCCGTGTTAAGCAGTTTATCTTTATCTACCCTGTCAATTCCTCAGAGAATTTTGTAGGTAGTGATAATGTTTGCCCTTACTCTTCTGTCTTCTAGTGTTGTGAGGTGCATTTCCCGCAGCCTTTCTTCATAACTCCTTCCTTTTAGATCTGGAACCAGCCGAGTGGCATTTCTCTGATCTTTTTCAAGCTTCGCCTTGTGCTTGACAAGGTGCGGGCTCCACGCTGAGGCCGCATACTCCAGGTCTTACATATGTGGTATACAAGGTTCTGAATGATTCCTTACACAGGTTTCTGATGGCAGTTCTGATGTTAGCCAGTCTCGCATACGCCGCAGATGTTAATATTTTGATGTGAGGTATCAGGAGACAGGTTTGGTGTGATATCAACTCCAAGATTCTTCTCTCTATCCGTTTCATGAAGGACTTCATCTCCCATTCTGTATCCTGTGTCTGGCCTCCTGTTTCCACTGCCTAGTTTTAATACCTTACATTTACTCGGGTTGAACTTTAGTACCTATTTGTTGGACCATTCATTCAGTCTGTCTAGGTCATCTTGTAGTCTCATACTGTCTTCCTCCGTCTTAATCCTCCTCATAATTTTTGCATCATCAGCAAACAATGAGAGGAATGATACTATATACCATTTGGGATATCATTTACATATATAAGAAGCAGTATGGGTCAAAGGACTGAACCCTGCGCGACTCCACTGGTGACGTCTCGTCAATCTGAGACCTCACCCCGCACAATGACTCGCTGTCTTCTGTTATTTAGGTACTCACTTATCCAATGGAATACCTTCACTTTCACTCTTGCCTGCATCTCCAGCTTTCGCACTAGTCTCTCGTGTGGCACTGTGTCAGAGGCTTTCTGGCAATCCCAAAATATGCAGTCTGCCCATCCCTCTCTTTCTCGTCTGATTCTTGTTGCCTGATCGTAGAATTCAATTAATCCTGTGAGGCATTACTTGCCATCCCTGAAACCATGTTGGTGTTGTGACACAAAGTTCCTTCGCTCCAGATGTTCCACTAGCTTTCTTAGCACAATTTACTCCATTAGCTAGCATGGTATGCAAGTTAGGGACACTGGCCTGTAGTTCAATGCCACCTGTCTATCCCCCTTCTTGTATATCGGGAACACGTTTGCTGCCTTCCAAATTTCTGGTAGCTCACCTGTTACTAGTGATTTGTTATACACCATGGAGAGTGGCAGGTACAGTGCTTCTGGTCCTTCCTTTAGCATCCATGGTGATATTCCATCCGGGCCTATAGCCTTTGTCACATCCAACTCTAGCGAAAGCTTCCTTACATCTCCACTGGTAATCTCAAATTCATGTAGTGGTGCCTGGATAATTATTCCTTCTCTTATCTCTGGAACTTCTCCTTGCTCTAATGTGAAGATTTCCTGGAATTTCATATTGAGTTCCTCGCACACTTCTTTGTCGTTTGTAGGGAATCTGTCTGCCCCTATCCTCAGTTTCTTTACCTGTTCCTTCACTGTTGTCTTTCTCCTGATGTGGCTGTGCAGCAATTTGGGTTGGGTCTTAGCCTTGCTTGCTATGTCGTTTTCATATTTCCCTTCTGCCTCTCTTCTTACCCTGACGTATTCATTCCTGGCTCTCTGGTAACCTTCGCTGCTCTCAAGTGTCCTGTTATTTCTATAGTTTCTCCATGCTCTTTTACTTTGTTGCTTAGCTAGCTTACATCTCTGATTAAACCATGGGTTTCTCATCTGCATTTCAGTTTTTACCTTTTTGGCAGGGATAAACTTTTCTGCTGCCTCGTTGCACTTCTGCGTGATGTATTCCATCATGTCTTGGGCCGTCTTTCCCCTTAGCTCTGATTCCCATGTTATATCTGTTAGGAATATTCTTATCAGTGTGTGTGTACTCACCTAGTTGTTCTCACCTTGTTGTGTCTGCTGGGGTTGAGCTTTGGCTCTTTGGTCCCTGGATAAACCAGGAATTGGTCCCTGGTCCCAATTCAACCAGTTTGTCCAGGACGACTTGGACAAACTGGGGGAATGGTCTAGAAAATGGCTACTAAAGTTCAATTCAGGAATGTGTAAAGTAATGAAATTAGGCGAAGGGAACAGAAGGCTGAATATAATGTACCATCTGGGAGGTGTACCATCACCCTACAAGAGTNTCCCTAGATGACGAATTCTCAATATTGGTGAAATATTACTGTTACTGAGAGAGAGAGAGAGAGAGAGAGAGAGAGAGAGAGAGAGAGAGAGAGAGAGAGAGAGAGAGAGAGAGAGAGAGAGACAGGGACGCAGAAGTATATTCCAGATCCATTCTGCATCCTTTTGAACATCTAACATTTTTCCTGCAACAAAACTACCCCACAAACGGCTAGTAAATTATTTTGATATCACACAGAGATGAAATAAATTGAGTTTCCTGTTTGTCTCTGCTGTAAATCCCAGGGAACTTTCCTCCCGTCACGGCACCTGCTCCCTGTGTTCACCAGAATGTTACTGTTGTGCCCAGAGTGATCTTGTAGCTCACGCCTTTCTCCTGGGCTGTGGGAGACTCGAACCCTGGACCACATGTGTGCCAGGACGAAACTTTATGGACCGTGCTAGCTCTATCGACCCATTCATCTATCCCTTGGGTAGATAAATTTGCTCTACCCATTCATCTCCAACTACAGAGGTCTTCTTGATCCTGAGGTCTTCTTGATCCTGAGGTCTTCTTGATCCTGAGGTCTTCTTGATCCTGAGGTCATCTTGATCCTGAGGTCATCTTGATCCTGAGGTCATCTTGATCCTGAGGTCATCTTGATCCTGAGGTCATCTTGATCCTGAGGTCATCTTGATCCTGAGGTCATCTTGATCCTGAGGTCATCTTGATCCTGAGGTCTTCTTGATCCTGAGGTCATCTGATCCTGAGGTCTTCTTGATCCTGAGGCCATCTTGATCCTGAGGTCATCTTGATCCTGAGGTCATCTTGATCCTGAGGCCATCTTGATCCTGAGGTCATCTTGATCCTGAGGTCATCTTGATCCTGAGGTCATCTTGATCCTGAGGTCATCTTGATCCTGAGGTCATCTTGATCCTGAGGTCTTCTTGATCCTGAGGTCTTCTTGATCCTGAGGTCTTCTTGATCCTGAGGTCATCTTGATCCTGAGGTCATCTTGATCCTGAGGTCATCTTGATCCTGAGGTCATCTTGATCCTGAGGTCATCTTGATCCTGAGGTCTTCTTGATCCTGAGGTCATCTTGATCCTGAGGTCATCTTGATCCTGAGGTCATCTTGATCCTGAGGTCATCTTGATCCTGAGGTCTTCTTGATCCTGAGGTCTTCTTGATCCTGAGGTCTTCTTCAAACCAGGTCACCGAGAGGAGTGAGGGAACTCCTTCGGCTGTCATGTTCCTGCCCGCCGTGGGTACTCGGCTGTTCCTCTACCCTCCTGTGTACACATAAATAAATCATGCCTAGAAAACACCAAGGAGAAAAAAGTACACACCAAATGAATGAAGACATTCAAAGAAGAACAGAATGAGAATGATGAAAGCCTCTCACCTCACCCGGAACACATGAACAACACCAGAACGAGACAAGAACGGCTCACAACCTTCGATCCTCCAAAAGAACGCACCGCTCCTCACCGCCCAAGAACGACTCGCCACCACCAAGCCTCCAAGAGCACCAAGTTCCAATCCAAGGTTGACACGTCACCAAACTTTCAATCCCTCTCGTCCCCTATCCTCATCCTATACTTACAGAATCTCAAATCCTCGTCCTTCTCCCCCACCCCACCTTCACCACCCTTCTCGTTACCAAGCCATTTGGTCATCGAACTGTAACGACATTTCCCGTTCCAGTACTCCTGGCACTTCCAATGCTCCCTTTCCTCACCTGTTAGTCTTACTATGGCTTTCATCATTATTAAATATTTAAAAACATTAAGCCATTTCAAGGACCAAAAGGTCGGTTCCCTCCACGTCACATTTGAGAATTATTATGACTCCTGGAAGTCTGCCAGGTGAGGATCTACCAGGTGAGAGTTGTTCTGCACACCTGGCCAGAGATTAAGGTGTCAGGAGAAGAAAATATATTAAGTGAACGTCAGTGATTGAATTTAAAGAATACAAGCAAATGATGAACATCTTATAAAAGTTAAATGTATTAAAACGTCGACATTTTGTGACGTGACGTGTTGCAGGCGGACGACGTAACGCGTCACTCGAGTTGCTACAGTCGTCAGGAATGGACGTACGTCACTGTGTCCTGGGAAGAGAGAAGAATATCGTTATTGATAAAGCGTTTGAGTGAAGCTTCAGTGTACACCTGGTGAGGAAACTGCCGAGGACACGAAGTTCGACATTTCTCAGTGATTATGAAGATATTAGAGACAACCTGAAGCCTAGAGGGTGGTCATGCCTATGTGAACTCTAATGTGAAATATCCTCTAATGGAGGACAGCAAGCAGGTGTTTCTGTGTGAAGCCTGCCAGGCGACTTCGTAGACTCAAGTCGGGACTGTGAGAGCTTTGAGAGGCAGTCCAACTGGATTTTGGTGGACGATCAAGAGAGCCATTTTGGGGCATCGTCATTTCTGAGGTTTGTATGGGAGAAGTTAGTGGAGGAGAGTCACGTCTGAAGTAGGAGTACCTACCTGATTTTGAGGTCCCAGACAGATGTTCTTTGTGTTGGGCCTCAGAATGTAGGACAGAGAAGTGTATGGACACCTTGATATATATGCAGGAGTGCTTGATTGCTTATTGGCATGAAAGACGACGTGTAAGGTGACAGATTTCTTGTCTTGTTAGAGATATTTTTATGTGCCAGGTATTCAATCTTAAGCAATGTGGAGGCAGTAGGTTGAGGGACAAAATTGAGAATCATCCTAATTCAGTTATTTTGTGTAGTTTGGATATGATATTGGAGTGTTACCGGTTTGTAGCAGCCTATGAAGCTATACTGTAATATTTTCTATATTGCTTTGTATATGTTTTCATGTAATAAATGTTTGTCTGCTGGCAGCTGATTTTTGCTCTTATCCTGGTGAGGTTTCCTGGATAGTGAGAGAGAAATGGTTGCAAATTGATGGGCAGAGGTCAGTAACATCTATAAAGGGATATAGGAGATCATCCCATAATAAGGAGAGCGTGGTGAAGTCACGACGGCTCGTTCTGGTGTGTATTCATGACCAATAGGCCACTTTTGGAGCCACACACCAAATAAAGTGACTAGCGTATAGCGATACAGGGTGATCTCCCATCTTATTATATGCCCTCCAGTGTCCATTGTTGATGACTGACGACAGCAGCAGTGTGGCTTCCGTGGTCGATCTTACTTGATCAGGGAGTGGTTGGGGCGTCTGGTCGCCAGTGGTTGGGGTGCCTGGTCGCCAGTGGTTGGGGTGCCTGGTCGCCAGTGGTTGGGGTGCCTGGTCGCCAGTGGTTGGGGTGTGTGGTCGCCAGTGGTTGGGGTGCCTGGTCGCCAGTGGTTGGGGTGTCTGGTCGCCAGTGGTTGGGGCGTCTGGTCGCCAGTGGTTGGGGCGTCTGGTCGCCAGTGGTTGGGGTGTGTGGTCGCCAGTGGTTGGGGCGTCTGGTCGCCAGTGGTTGGGGCGTCTGGTCGCCAGTGGTTGGGGTGTCTGGTCGCCAGTGGTTGGGGCGTCTGCTCGCCAGTGGTTGGGGTGTCTGGTCGCCAGTGGTTGGGGTGTCTGGTCGCCAGTGGTTGGGGTGTCTGGTCGCCAGTGAGTAAAGTATCCAGGTTGTTACCCCCCCCCCCCAACTCCTGATAGGATCTGGGACTAAGAAGAATACGAAACAAAGGCCAGCGGGAAAATGCTCCCGTTGACGTGCTTCTTAACCTCGAACTCCGAAACCCTGACCAACATACCTGATCAACCAGGCTGTGACTCATACGACAGGCTGCGAGCAGCCGCGTCAAACAGCCTGGTTGATCAGTCCAGCAACCAGGAGGCCTGGTCGACGACCGGGCCGCGGAGACACTAAGCCCCGAAAGCACCTCAAGGTAACCTCAAGGTAAGGTAGCACCTTAGTTTTGCGGACCTCCAGCACACTCTAGAACACAATACAAGACTGGTCACCACTGAGAGGGTAATTAGAGCAACTGGTAATCTCCGATGAACAGTGCCCAGTACCATCACCTAATTTGGAGTATTTCCCAATACGTAGTTTTGAGACATGAAAAACACGCGGCCGATGATCGTAATTATGGCGTGTTAAGCGACTGAGAGAGCGGGAAATATTCTCTGGTGCTTAGCATCTGGACGGTCGATCGTCGAGTAGTTCACAGTCGACAGTCAAACGGTTCGGGTGTTTCCAGGCACTAAAATTATGTTTAATCAAAGAACTCGTGTTCTGTTCACCATCAACAAGCTTGACCGTAGCCCCGATAACATGTTCATCGGCCAGTTCTGAATAATGTCTAATGTCTCGGATATAATAATATATTCCGATATAATATATCGCCTCAACCATAAATATACCTCACCAAATCACCTGAATAGACCAGAATTGAAAAATTTCAACGGACCCGGAGCTATGAAGACATTCCAACCTTAATGTGAAGAATGCCATCAGATATTTGCCGAAAGTTATCAACTGCAACATTCATCAATAACTTGCTTGATCAGGAAAGGATTGAGGGAGGTGAGACCCATTGAATTGTTTCCACACAAAACGAGGATCAATGGTCCACAAGGGTCGTCAAAGAAGTTCAACCCTCTCCTCCCTTCGTACCTACAAAGTCTTTATTTTGGAGTAGTGAGCAAAAAATAATACAGCTGCCAATGAGCTACAACTTGCCAAATAATAAAGGCCCGGACGTATTAGGGCCGATTGTAGCGAGTTCTCGTAAAAGATTTTTCTTTTAAAGCGCTCGCTGTCAGTCATGGCACAACTAACGAGCGCTAAAGTGAGCAGAAACAGCTCACTAACAAAGGCTGAGCTGGGTCAGCCATGTTGGGTGGGACAATACACTTTGGTCTGGTGTTGGGTTTATGGTCTTTTAACATCTGGATATTGCCGACCAGCAAGAACACTTCAGCCTTGAATATAATCCATGACTACAGTGAACTATCAGTGTATATACACCGGGGAGTCTGGTACACTTCTCGGTGGATATACCACTTTGAATATACATTAGAAAACATGCAAACACTTTCTGAAGTAATTCCAAATAAAACCAACAATACGGGAAAATAAAATAATACAATACAAATAAATTTAGTTAAAGTTCAGCAACTCAAAACAACACAATATAATGAATGACTAATAACAATAGTTTCCAGATAAAGTTAACATAGGAAAAATCCAAAGAAAAGCAGATAAAGGAAAAAATCACCTAGAACTCAAGAGGGAACTTTACAAAATTAGCGTGAATGTAGAGTGTAAAACAGGACAAACAAGTCGCTTGTATTCAACCCAGGACAAAGTTCCATAACGTAGAAAGACGCCATTAACTTGTGATCATAGAGGCCAGTTCATCTGTTTATATTTTCAAAGTTAGACTCAGAGAGGGTGTTGCGGCCACTATGGGTCGTAACCGGGTTCTTACAACTAAAATGATCGTATCCGACCCCAAGTCCGTAGTACGCTTTCAAGAAAGTGGCCAAGTAGTGCATAAAAAAGGAAGGGATGAACAAAACACTGTTCCTTTCGTCGAGGTATTAAATATCTCTCCACCACCTTTAAGTATATATATGTACACCGTCACCATAAATAATATACAAAGAACAGATAGGCTATTTCTACACCTATGTACTCACCTTTCGCTCAGGATACCAAACGTGCTCACGTGCAGAGTTCATCAATCCCCAGTATTTCTTCACAGCTCAGTAGCGTATCCAACCTTACTGGGAAGAACACCGGCGAGTTCACCTGTACGTGGTCCAGCCCACTGACAGTGTCATGAGGTGCCTGTACCCCCACGACGTTCTCCAGCTACTTGCTGGCAGAGTACCTCAGTCACACGCTGAGCGGGGTCACACACCAATACAGGGGTAGCGATCCCCTGGCAGCAGTCTCTAGCGACCAGCTAGCAGCACTACTCAACAGGCACCTCCCTGTCGTCACTCTCTCCCCTAAGCCAGTCCCAAAGGTCCGTCGATCTTTTTAAACACCAAATCACCAGCAGCTACCACACTGCTTCATCGGCGGCGGCTTACTTCATCGTTTCCAGGACCATGTAGGGAGACCGTGAACTGCCCAAGATGAACTACTGTCTCCAGATTGTGTCCCCAGGCGTCACCTCTGTGGACACAAAAACGTCATCAATGACCTAGCCGATACTGGTGAACTAGTAAATACCACTAACACACTGTGGAGTTGACATTGTGCTCTGTAGCACACACCAGGTGGCGCTGGTCTTGATGCGTCACCTCACCAGAGGTCGCTCACAACGACCCCTCTGGCTGACCAAGGCAGGAATCTTGAGCCATTTACAGGTTTTAGATAGCCACCACCAGATGGCCTTGTCCATATTACGTACGATTCCCGGGCAGTTCGTGTGCGGACTCGTAGATGGCGCTGGAACTGCCACTCTACCCTCCTGACAAGGGCGACGAGTCCATAACAGAGGGTGATCCTCTTCTCGAGAATGTTCTCGAATATCAGACAATGATGGTTCAGACTAAGGATCACTAGTTCTGTAAGACACACCTATATATTACAGTATACATATTTTGGAAATCATTGCTAAAACTATAAATATACTTATCATTAATAACTATAACAGATGCTTGAACAAACGTTACTAGAATGCATCAGAGAATATTGTTCTCAACTTTTAAATGAGCTAATTATAATAACTTATAAAATTGTTGTAATTCTGTCTGTATAGTATTGTTGAAACAGTTTACTGTCTTAACTCCTAATCGAGTAGCTAATCACCATAGCGCAGAAATTTAATGTATCCAATATATTTCATAGCCGTAGAAGTTCGAGGGCGGGTGGAAAATTTGATGAGCAAAAAAGCCTTTAGTGAAGTTAAAACATGGACAAGTTACTAATTATTTGAAAACAAAAAATTAGTTTATACCATTATTACATTATCAGAATTATACAAAGCTGAGCAAGCAGACGAGGCACTGGTATCATGGCCACTGATTAAATTCCTCTTAATTAAATCATGAACAAAAGAGTGATAATTAAATCCTGAACCCATGATTTTTGTATGAGTGGAAGTATTGGTATCATTATCATTAATTACTTTATCGTTAGGAAATTACAGATTTATACCTTCATATTCAACAATATAACATATTACAATGTTGACCAGACCACACACTAGAAGGAGAAGAGACGACGACGTTTCGGTCCGTCCTGGACCATTCTCAAGTCGATTGTGATGAGGGAGTAGAGACGGCAATAAATAGGCAAGAGAAGGAGCAAAGTAAGGTGTAGTAGAGGGGATAGTAATAAGAGCTGCAGAAGGCCTATTGGCCCATACGAGGCAGCTCCTATTATAACCACCGAATGAGAAGGAGATAGGAATAAGAAGAGGATAGCAAGGGAGCGTAGGAGAAGAGATAAAGAAAAGGAAAGAGAAAGAAAGAAAATAGGAGGGGTAGGCTTAAGTTAGGTCACGTTTGTTAGAAAGATTAGAGCATTTGAGTATACTGTGAAAGGGAAGAGTCCACAGCAACAAAGCCAGGACTCAAGTTCATGTTGGGTACATTGTGTATTAGAGCCGATTCCACAAGACGGCGTCTGTGTAGAGTAGAGGCAGGAAAGATTATTTTGGAGGAAGACCAATCAATGGGATGATTAGAATCCCTCACATGGCAGAAGAGAGCATTGTTAGTGTCTGCAGACTTAACACTTCTCTTGTGTTCTTTAAGTCTGTCATTCAGTGTACGGCCAGTTTCGCCAAAGTATTGGAGAGGACAAGACGAACAGGAAATAGAGTAGACACCAGCAGCATTAGAAGCAGGAGGAGCAGTGTGAACTAGATTGCTACGAAGTGTGTTAGTTTGTCGAAAGGCGAGTTTAATGTCAAGAGGACGAAAGGTATTGGTAAAAGTTTTGAGTTCAGATATGAAGGGAAGGCATAGTACAGTGCTACTAGTGTTGGAAGCAGGTTTAGGATGAAAGAAATTTCGTTTAGCTTGAGAGTAGGCACAGTTGATGAAATGCAAAGGGTAACCAAGGCGAGAGAATGATTTGTAGATAAAGGCAATTTCAGAATCAAGAAACTGAGGGTCGCTGATGCGTAGAGCGCGGAGGAAGAGAGAGACGAGGACACTTTTCTTAACAGAAGGAGGATGGTAGGAAAAGAAGTGAATGTACATGCCACTATGCATGGGTTTACGGTAGACAGAGAAAGAGAACCCAGACACAGAGCTGTGAACATGAACATCAAGAAAAGGAAGGAGGGAATTAGATTCCCACTCAACTTTGAAATGGATAGAAGGAGCCAGATTGTTAAGAGAGGCGAGGAAAGGCTGGAAAAGATTAAGGTCATGAGGCCATAAAGCAAAAATGTCATCAACATAGCGAAGCCAAAGAGAGGGACGAGTATCAATAGAAGGAAGAAGAACAGTTTCGAAGTATTCCATGTAGAAATTAGCAAGAACAGGGGAGAGAGGGGAACCCATAGCAACCCCGAAAGTTTGAGTGTAATATTTACCGTTGAAAGAGAAAGAGTTAGAGTCAACACAGAGTCTAATGAGATCGAGGAAAACGTCAGTGGGAAGAGGGAGAGGAAGAAGGCCCTCTGACGCCTTCTGTCTAAGGAAAGAGAGAACGTCATCGAGCGGAACATTAGTAAACAGAGAGTCGACATCAAGACTAAGCATCTTACAAGAGGGTTGCAGGCGCAGTCTTTCTATGAAGTCCTGAGAGTGACGAAGGTGGGCAGGGGAAAAAGTGCCAAGGTAAGGCGTCAGGGTTTTAGCGAGCCAGGAGGCAAGAGGATAGCTGACAGAGCCCCGTGAAGAAATGATAGGACGAAGAGGAACACCAGGTTTATGAGTCTTAGGAAGACCATAGAAATAAGGAAGAGAAGGGCAGATGACACGGAAACGTTTAATGAGATCAAAGTCAGGAGGACAAAGACTAGAGAGCTGTCTTAGTTTGCGGTTAAAGGAAGTTTTGAGGCGATCCAAAGGGTTAGAAGTCAGAGGAGCATAAGTGCGAGAGTCAGAGAGCAAGACATCTGCTTTTCGGAGGTAGTCCTCACGGTCAAGGACAACCACCGAATTGCCTTTGTCGGAAGGAAGGATAAGAATAGAGTTGTTAGATTTCAGGGAGGCAAGGGCAAGCTGGAAGCGACGAGGAAGGTGGTGATTTTTAGAAAACAAGCTGTCAAGAACGGGGATAAGGGCCCCTCTAAAGGCAGACAGGTCCTAAAGAGTACTAGAGTTAGAATTGACAAACCTGTCAAAGGAACTAATGAGATCAATGCCACAGCGTGGGCCAGGGGAAGTAGCAAAAGACAAACCAAGGCCAAGAAGTTCTTGCTGGTGCCTAGAAAGAGAGTAGGACGAAAGGTTGGTAACACAGTCAGAGAGAGAGTATTTACTATAGATACTTTGCTATAGTAAGTACTATAGTAAGTATAGTAAATACTTTGTATTTACTATAGATACTTAAGCAGGCGATGAGTCACAATAACGTGGCTAAAGTATGTTGACCAGACCACACACTAGAAGGTGAAGAGACGACGACGTTTCGGTCTGTCCTGGACCATTCTCAAGTCGATTGAGAATGGTCCAGGACGGACCGAAACGTCGTCGTCTCTTCACCTTCTAGTGTGTGGTCTGGTCAATATAGATACTTATAGATACTTTGTGGAGAGTATCCACACTGAGACTTTCTCTGCTTCTCCTCCCGACAACACTAACTCTGAGTCAGTGCCTTCCAACTCGGAAATTCTTGCAGATCTTCCTAAATATTTGCAGGACTGTAACAGTGTTCCTCTCATCAGAGTCTTCCAAGAACATCAGAAGTTGTTCAGCGATGATCCCCAGGAATGTAATGTGGTTCAACACGACATCCAGCTACTTCCTGATACCCGGCCGATTCGTCAACCCTTCTACCGCATCAGCCCATACAAAAAGTAAGTTATGCGTGCTGAGGTACAGTACCTTCTGGATCATGGGCTGACCACCCCTGTGAGTCCCTTTGGGCCTCACCCTGCATCTTGGTGCCGAAACCTCACGGTAAAGTACGATTATGTACAGACTATAGGAAACTGAACTTCGTGACCGTCAAGGATGCTTACCCTTTACCTCGTATAGATGATATCCTTGACGCCGTAGGTAATTCTACTTATCTTTCCCAAATTGACTTGTTAAAGGGCTACTATCAGATTAGTCTGACAGAGCGAGCTAAGGAAATATCTGCCTTCACCACTCCTTTTGGCCTGTACAGATATGAACACCTTCCTTTTGGACTGTGTAATGCCCAGGCCACCTTCCAGCGAGCTGTCAACTGCGTCATCCATGGCCTTGATCACACCTACGACAACTTGGATGACATCGTTGTGGCAACTAACACCTGGAACGAACATCTGCTCCAGCTGCAACGATTGTTCTCCAAGCTCCTGACAGCTGGCCTTACCATCAACTTAGGCAAGTCCACCTTTGCTAAAGGTAAAGTGCGTTATCTTGGTCATGTGATAGGAAATGGCAGCATAGCTCCTTTAACCATTCACACTCAAGCCATTCAGCATTACCCACAACCTACAACCAGGAAGCAGCTCCTGCGCTTCCTTGACCTTGCATCTTACTATCGTAGGTTTGTATAAAATTTCAGTACAGTAGCGACTCCACTGATTAATCTGACCAGCCCCAAGCAACGGTATCATTGGACCATTCAACAGACCGTTGCCCTTGAACAACTAAAGTCTCTGCTATGTTCTAATCCCATTCTCGCCTCTCCAGATATTACGAAGCCCTTCATCATCAATGTCGACGCAAGTGGCACCGGCATTGGGGGCTTTCTAATGCAACAGCGTGGCGAAGAGGTTCTCCCTGTCAGCTACTACAGCTACAAATTGAAGCCTCATCAGAGGAACTATAGCACCATAGAAAAAGAACTCTCCATCGTCCTGAACCTTCAACATTTCGAACCTTACCTACAAGGTAATAGGTCCATTACAATCTATTCGGACCACAATCCCCTACGATTTCTGCAACAAGCCCAATTCAACAATCAACGTCTTCTACGCTGGGCTCTGTACCTGCAGAACTTTAACTTGGAGATATTCTTCATTAAGGACTCGGATAACATCATAGCAGACGCCCTCTCCAGAGTCTACGAGGTAGAGACAGCTACTCCTACCTCTCTCCTGTACAGAATGATCATAAGGCCCAGCCTGGAATACCCTTACGTCCCCTGAACCTCACCAACAAATCCAACATGCTGAAGATCCAACGGGTACAAAAAAAAGCACTTCGCTTTGCGGAGGGTCTGACACTTATGGACAGGGTAAGAACTGACCAAATCCATGAGACGCTCAACATGAAGCCAATGAACATCAGGCTCAGCTACCTGGCCAGAAGACAGCTGTACCGCATGAAGAACATGTATGTCCCAGACCCCGAAGATCCCTACGTAGCAGAAAACACCACCAGCGACTACGAGATCCGCGAACCACCACACAGAACCAGAAAAATCACTCTCCAACAAAAAGTGATCAGACATATCCACGATGAGGCCTTCCCAAGACCTCAAATACTAAGCGGCCTGCCAGACGACCCAGATGAGTGGCCCATCACTGACCCGATCTACACCAAATGAAGAATAAAGAAAATAAATAAAAAAACAAAAAAACAAATACATAAAAAAAAAAAAATAAAATAAATAAATAAATAAATAAAACTACTACAAAAAATATAAAACCAGAAAACCCTTTGCTGTGCTATCAGAAGTTTAACTACCCTGATGTTGTTAAGATTAACCTCCCTCAGCCAACTCCATCGGCTCTAGTGCTTTAGGACACCAACAAGGTCACAAACACTAGCCCCCCCAGCCAATGTACTGACAACCCAACATAACACATACGCAAACAAACGACACATACACATATGTCAACCCATGGTGGACAGGCCACCGAACTTTCAAACCTCCTCTCTCTCTACACCCGCATCCTCTTCCTGAATTTCATCTCCCCATCCCTCTACCTCCCCCATCCTTTCCAATCCCTTTGGACATCAAAGCTAAAGCCTACCACTCTACCATCTAATGAAGTAGCTTAACCCGTAAGAGCAGGCTTCGGGGGAGAGCTGTGACAGTAATCTCTTTCAAGAGAGGTTTAGCCTGCTCCTTCCTACATCACGTTACTTCTATACGTCTGCAACATCAAGATACCACATTCAAGAGTATACAAGTGGAATAACAGACGTCTCTACAGGAGGTACACTACCTTACTCTTACTCCTCACCTCCCTCCCTCACTGTCGGTGCACCACCTCGTCGATCACCAAACGACCACTACAAACCAACACTCTCCCCATTGGTGAATCAGCGACTTCACACGACTCCAGCGCCATCTGCCTCGTCTTTATATAGTCTGGCACGAGCAGTTGACCTCAGAATATTCTTGTGCTCTAGAGCTGACGCTTCTATCTAAGCATACGTCCTGTATATTAGTAGAGGTTTCAGCCAGCCCACTATTCTCAGCACCATTAACTAATTTTTGTCTTGCTTATTGTAGAGTAACGTAATCATTATTTCATTTTATATTGTGTTTCGTCTTTGTCTCTATTCTTGATCCACACTGTACATAGCCAAGGGATTATCTTTATTCTGTTTATATTTGTTTAAAGTAAATTAAAGTTCATTATTTATAAGATTTGTTTTGCGTGTTTTTCCCTCTCACTTTTCCACAGGAGACAACCGCCAAGCAGTCAACATTTTTTTTTTCTTTTTTTTATGTGATTGGCATTTCCACCAGCCATAGAGAAGTCTGCCTTAACACCTACATTTCTCGTCACAATATATATATATATATATATATATATATATATTATATATATATATATATATATATATATATATATATATATATATATATATATATGCCCAACTTGCCTAAACACGCAAGAGTAGTTATTCAACTATAGAACACTTTCCCACCAGGAGACTCGAACCCTAGCCAGCACAGAAGCCTTCCAGCCAACATAACAGGTAACGCCTTAACCCACTGCACCACGCTCAGAGCCTTAAAAGAGATGGTAATTTCGGGGTATTTCAACACCCCAAAGACCACCACCTCCCAAGACCACAGAGCAAGTGAGGGATCAAATTTACGTTTTTTCATCAAGTCCCTGTTGAATATGGGAAGACACTGTGTCTATGCTTATGCCCAACTTGCCTAAACATGCAAGAGTAGTTATTCAACTATAGAACACTTTCCCACCAGGAGACTCGAACCCTAGCCAGCACAGAAGCCTTCCAGCCACCGGCATAACAGGTAACGCCTTAACCCACTGCACCACGCTCAGAGCCTTAAAAGAGATGGTAATTTCGGGGTATTTACCATCTCTTTTAAGGCTCTGAGCGTGGTGCAGTGGGTTAAGGCGTTACCTGTTATGCCGGTGGCTGGAAGGCTTCTGTGCTGGCTAGGGTTCGAGTCTCCTGGTGGGAAAGTGTTCTATAGTTGAATATATTATATATATATAATATATATATATATATATATATATTTTATATATATATATATATTATATAATATATATATATATATATATATATATATATATGCAAACAAGCCTGAATGGTCCCCAGGACTAGATACAACTGAAAACTCACACCCCAGAAGTGACTCGAACCCATACTCCAGGAGCAAAAACTGGTAACTACAGGGCGCCTTAATCCGCTTGACCATCACGACCGGACATAAGGAAGTGATAGCCTGAGCTATATGAACCACTTCCCCGCCGGCACCTGGATGGTTATCTTGGGCATAGCATTTTATCAAATCACCTCATTTTTTGGGCAACACGTGAGGAACACAAATGCAAACAAGCCTGAATGGTCCCCAGGACTAGATACAACTGAAAACTCACACCCCAGAAGTGACTCGAACCCATACTCCCAGGAGCAAAGCAACTGGTAACTACAGGGCGCCTTAATCCGCTTGACCATCACGACCGGACATAAGGAAGTGATAGCCTGAGCTATATGAACCACTTCCCCGCCGGCACCTGGATGGTTTATCTTGGGCATAGCATTTTATCAAATCACCTCATTTTTTTGGGCAACACGTGAGGAACACAAATGCAAACAAGCCTGAATGGTCCCCAGGACTAGATACAACTGAAAACTCACACCCCAGAAGTGACTCGAACCCCATACTCTCGAGTATGAGTTGTATCTAGTCCTGGGGACCATTCAGGCTTGTTTGCATTTGTGTTCCTCACGTGTTGCCCCAAAAAATGAGGTGATTTGATAAATGCTATGCCCAAGATAACCATCCAGGTGCCGGCGGGGAAGTGGTTCATATAGCTCAGGCTATCACTTCCTTATGTCCGGTCGTGATGGTCAAGCGGATAAGGCGCCCTGTAGTTACCAGTTGCTTTGCTCCTGGGAGTATGGGTCGAGTCACTTCTGGGGTGTGAGTTTTCAGTTGTATCTAGTCCTGGGGACCATTCAGGCTTGTTTGCATTTGTGTTCCTCACGTGTTGCCCCAAAAATGAGGTGATTTGATAAAATGCTATGCCCAAGATAACCATCCAGGTGCCGGCGGGGAGTGGTTCATATAGCTCAGGCTATCACTTCCTTATGTCCGGTCGTGATGGTCAAGCGATTAAGGCGCCCTGTAGTTACCAGTTGCTTTGCTCCTGGGAGTATGGGTTCGAGTCACTTCTGGGGTGTGAGTTTCAGTTGTATCTAGTCCTGGGGACCATTCAGGCTTGTTTGCATTTGTGTTCCTCACGTGTTGCCCCAAAAAATGAGGTGATTTGATAAATGCTATGCCCAAGATAACCATCCAGGTGCCGGCGGGAAGTGGTTCATATAGCTCAGGCTATCACTCCTTATGTCCGGTCGTGATGGTCAAGCGATTAAGGCGCCCTGTAGTTACCGTTGCTTTGCTCCTGGGAGTATGGGTTCGAGTCACTTCTGGGGTGTGAGTTTTCAGTTTATAGATATATA
>WNGS01006325.1:127209-148804 GCA_020271785.1 Procambarus virginalis | reverse complement strand
CCATTCATCTCCAACTACAGAGGTCTTCTTGATCCTGAGGTCTTCTTGATGTCTTCTTGATCACGAGGTCTTCTTGATCACGAGGTCATCTTGATCCGAAGTCTTATTGATCCTGAGGTCTTCTTGATCCTGAGGTCTTCTTGATCCTGAGGTCATCTTGATCCTGAGGTCATCTTGATCCTGAGGTCATCTTGATCCTGAGGTCTTCTTGATCCTGAGGTCTTCTTGATCCTGAGGTCTTCTTGATCCTGAGGTCTTCTTGATCCTGAGGTCTTCTTGATCCTGAGGTCTTCTTGATCCTGAGGTCTTCTTGATCCTGAGGTCTTCTTGATCCTGAGGTCATCTTGATCCTGAGGTCTTCTTGATCCTAAGGTCTTCTTGATCCTAAGGTCTTCTTGATCCTGAGGTCTTCTTGATCCTGAGGTCTTCTTGATCCTGAGGTCATCTTAATCCTGAGGTCATCTTGATCCTGAGGTCATCTTGATCCTGAGGTCATCTTGATCCTGAGGTCATCTTGATCCTGAGGTCATCTTGATCCTGAGGTCATCTTGATCCTGAGGTCATCTTGATCCTGAGGTCTTCTTGATCCTGAGGTCTTCTTGATCCTGAGGTCATCTTGATCCTGAGGTCATCTTGATCCTGAGGTCATCTTGATCCTGAGGTCATCTTGATCCTGAGGTCATCTTGATCCTGAGGTCATCTTGATCCTGAGGTCATCTTGATCCTGAGGTCATCTTGATCCTGAGGTCATCTTGATCCTGAGGCCATCTTGATCCTGAGGCCATCTTGATCCTGAGGCCATCTTGATCCTGAGGTCATCTTGATCCTGAGGTCATCTTGATCCTGAGGTCATCTTGATCCTGAGGTCATCTTGATCCTGAGGTCATCTTGATCCTGAGGTCATCTTGATCCTGAGGTCTTCTTGATCCTGAGGTCTTCTTGATCCTGAGGTCTTCTTGATCCTGAGGTCATCTTGATCCTGAGGTCATCTTGATCCTGAGGTCTTCTTGATCCTGAGGTCATCTTGATCCTGAGGTCATCTTGATCCTGAGGTCATCTTGATCCTGAGGTCATCTTGATCCTGAGGTCATCTTGATCCTGAGGCCATCTTGATCCTGAGGTCATCTTGATCCTGAGGTCATCTTGATCCTGAGGTCATCTTGATCCTGAGGTCATCTTGATCCTGAGGTCATCTTGATCCTGAGGTCATCTTGATCCTGAGGTCATCTTGATCCTGAGGTCATCTTGATCCTGAGGTCTTCTTGATCCTGAGGTCTTCTTGATCCTGAGGTCTTCTTGATCCTGAGGTCTTCTTGATCCTGAGGTCTTCTTGATCCTGAGGTCATCTTGATCCTGAGGTCATCTTGATCCTGAGGTCTTCTTGATCCTGAGGTCTTCTTGATCCTGAGGTCATCTTGATCCTGAGGTCATCTTGATCCTGAGGTCATCTTGATCCTGAGGTCATCTTGATCCTGAGGTCATCTTGATCCTGAGGTCATCTTGATCCTGAGGTCATCTTGATCCTGAGGTCATCTTGATCCTGAGGTCATCTTGATCCTGAGGTCTTCTTGATCCTGAGGTCATCTTGATCCTGAGGTCTTCTTGATCCTGAGGTCTTTTTGATCCTGAGGTCATCTTGATCCTGAGGTCATCTTGATCCTGAGGTCTTCTTGATCCTGAGGTCTTCTTCAAACCAGGCCACCGAGAGGAGTGAGGGAACTCCTGCCCGCCCTGGGTAGTCGGCTGTTCCTCTACCCACCTGTGTACAAATAAATAAATCATGCCTAGAAAACACCAAGGGAGAAAAAAGTACACGCCAAATGAATGAAGACATCCATAGAAGAAAGAAGAACAAAGAGAATGATGAAAGCCTCTCACCTCACCCGGGAACACATGAACAACACCAGAACGAGACAAGAACGGCTCACAACCTTCGATCATCCAAAAGAACGCACCGCTCCTCACCGCCCAAGAACGACTCGCCACCACCAAGCCTCCAAGAGCACCAAGTTCCAATCCAAGGTTGACACGTCACCAAACTTTCAATCCCTCTCGTCCCCTATCCTCATCCTATACTTACAGAATCTCAAATCCTCGTCCTTCTCCCCCACCCCACCTTCACCATCCTTCTCGTTACCAAGCCCTTTGGTCATCGAACTGTAACGACATTTCCCGTTCCAGTACTCCTGGCACTTCCAATGGCCCCTTTCCTCACCTGTTAGTCTTACTATGGGTTTCATCATTATTAAATATTTAAAAACCATTAAGCCATTTCAAGAACCAAAAGGTCGGTTCCCTCCACGTCACATTTGAGGGATTGTTATGACTCCTGGAAGCCTACCAGGTGAGGATCTACCAGGTGAGAGTTATTCTCCACACCTGGCCAGAGATTAAGGTGTCAGGAGAAGGAAATATATTAAGTGAACGTCAGTGATTGACTTTAAAGAATACAAGCAAATGATGAACATCTTATAAAAGTTAAATGTAATAAGATGTCGACATTTTTTGACATGACGTGTTGCAGGCGGACGTCTTAACGCGTCACTTGAGTTGCTACAGTCGTCAAGAATGGACGTATGTTACTGTGTCCTGGGAAGAGAGAAGAATATCGTTATTGATAAAGCGTTTGAGTGAAGGCTACAGTGTACAACTGATGAGGAAGCTGCCGAGGACACGAAGTACGACATTTCTCAGTGATTATGAAGATATTAGAGACAACCTGAAGCCTAGAGGGTGGTCATGCCTATGTAAACTCTAATGTGAAATATGGAGAACAGCAAGCAGGTGTTTCTGTGTGAAGCCTGCCAGGCGACTTCGTAGACTCAAGTCGGGACTGTCAGGAGCTTTGAGAGGCAGTCCAACTGGATTTTGGTGGACGATCAAGAGAGCCATTTTGGGGCATCGTCATTTCTGCGGTTTGTATGGGAGAAGTTAGTGGAGGAGAGTCACGTCTGAGGTAGGAGTACCTACCTGATTTTGAGGTCCCAGACAGATGTTCTTTGTGTTGGGCCTCAGAATGTAGGACAGAGACGTGTATGGACACCTTGATATATATGCAGGAGTGCTTGATTGCTTATTGGCATGAAAGACGACGTGTAAGGTGACAGATTTCTTGTCTTGTTAGAGATATTTTTATATGCCAGGTATTCAATCTTAAGCAATGTGGAGGCAGTAGATTGAGGGACAAAATTGAGAATTATCCTAATTCAGTTATTTTGTGTAGTTTGGATATGATATTGGAGTGCTACCGGTTTGTAGCAGCCTATGAAGCTATACTGTAATATTTTCTATATTGCTTTGTATATGTTTTCATGTAATAAATGTTTGTCTGTTGGCAGCTGATTTTTGCTCTTAACCTGGTGAGGTTTCCTGGATAGTGAGAGAGAGAAATGGTTGCAAATTGATGGGCAGAGGTCAGTAACATCCATAAAGGGGATATAGGAGATCATCCCATAATAAGGAGAGCGTGGTGAAGTCACGACGGCTCGTTCGGGTGTGTATTCATGACCAATAGGCCAGTTTTGGAGCCACACACCAAATAAAGTGACGTTGAAACCCTCTCTCCGAGCGTATAGCTATACAGGGTGATCTCCCATCTTATTATATGCCCTCCAGTGTCCATTGTTGATGACTGACGACAGCAGCAGTGTGGCTTCCGTGGTCGATCTTACTTGATCAGGGAGTGGTTGGGGTGTCTGGTCGCCAGTGGTTGGGGTGCCTGGTCGCCAGTGGTTGGGGTGTCTGGTCGCCAGTGGTTGGGGTGTGTGGTCGCCAGTGGTTGGGGTGTGTGGTCGCCAGTGGTTGGGGTGTCTGGTCGCCAGTGGTTGGGGTGTGTGGTCGCCAGTGGTTGGAGTGTCTGGTCGCCAGTGGTTGGGGTGTGTGGTCGCCAGTGGTTGGAGTGTCTGGTCGCCAGTGGTTGGGGTGTGTGGTCGCCAGTGGTTGGGGTGTGTGGTCGCCAGTGGTTGGGGTGTGTGGTCGCCAGTGGTTGGAGTGTCTGGTCGCCAGTGGTTGGAGTGTCTGGTCGCCAATGGTTGGGGTGTCTGGTCGCCAGTGGTTGGGGTGTGTGGTCGCCAGTGGTTGGGGTGCCTGGTCGCCAGTGGTTGGGGCGTCTGGTCGCCAGTGGTTGGGGTGTCTGGTCGCCAGTGGTTGGGGTGTCTGGTCGCCAGTGGTTGGGGTGCCTGGTCGCCAGTGGTTGGGGTGCCTGGTCGCCAGTGGTTGGGGTGTCTGGTCGCCAGTGGTTGGAGTGTCTGGTCGCCAGTGGTTGGGGTGTGTGGTCGCCAGTGGTTGGGGTGCCTGGTCGCCAGTGGTTGGGGTGTCTGATCGCCAGTGGTTGGGGTGCCTGGTCGCCAGTGGTTGGGGTGCCTGGTCGCCAGTGGTTGGGGTGCCTGGTCGCCAGTGGTTGGGGTGTCTGGTCGCCAGTGGTTGGGGTGTCTGGTCGCCAGTGAGCAAAGTATCCAGGTTGTTACCCCCCCCCCCCCCAACTCCTGATAGGATCTGGGACTAAGAAGAATACGAAACAAAGGCCAGCGGGAAAATGCTCCCGTTGACGTGCTTCTTAACCTCGAACTCCGAAACCCTGACCAACATACCTGATCAACCAGGCTGTGACTCATACGTCAGGGTGCGAGCAGCCGCGTCAAACAGCCTGGTTGATCAGTCCAGCAACCAGGAGGCCTGGTCGACGACCGGACCGCGGAGACGCTAAGCCCCGAAAGCACCTCAAGGTAACCTCAAGGTAAGGTAGCACCTTAGTTTTGCGGACCTCCAGCACACTCTTAAACACAATACAAGACTGAGAGGGTAATTAGAGCAACTGGTAATCTCTGATGAGCAGCGCCCAGTACCATCACCTAATTTGGAGTATTTCACAATACGTAGTTTTGAAACATGGAAAAACACGCGGCCGATGATAGTAATTATGGCGTGTTAAGCGACTGAGAGAGCGGGAAATATTCTCTGGTGCTTAGCATCTGGACGGTCGATCGTCGAGTCGTTCACAGTCGACAGTCAAACGGTCCGGGTGTTTCCAGGCACTAAAATTATGTTTAATCAAAGAACTCGTGTTCTGTTCACCATCAACAAGCTTGACCGTAGCCCGATAACANTTTTTAGATATATATTTTGTAAAATTTACACCTGTTGACGTTTATTATATATAGATTTTTTCCTAACTTTAAAACTAACTACTAACACAGCCGTTATAGTACTGTGAAACAAGATTATTAATATTTATGAATTCTGTATGAAGAAACCAGTGGTTGTAAAACAAACATTTTTCAATTTTAGAACGTGTACGGACGAGGGGAGACTCCGTGAGTGTACAGCGGGTCCCAGTCATTACATCACCACCTCCCATTGACCGTCTCTCTCTCAGTGAACTGGTACGCGCATCGTCGACAAGATGTGACTCCATGGCTGGATAGCATCATCCACAAGTTGTGACTCCATGGCTGGATAGCATCATCCACAAGTTGTGACTCCATGGCTGAGAATCGTATTGAACGTCTCGCTCTCCTGCTCCAGAGAACGCAATATGTTATATATATATATATATATATATATATATATATATATATATATATATATATATATATATATATATATATATATGTCGTACCTAGTAGCCAGAACTCACTTTTTGGCCTACTATGCAAGGCCAGATTTGCCTAATAAGCCAAGTTTTCCTGAATTAATATATTTTCTCTAATTTTTTTCTTATGAAATGATAAAGCTACCCATTTCATTATGTATGAGGTCAATTTTTTTTATTGGAGTTAAAATTAACGTAGATATATGACCGAACCTAACCAACCCTACCTAACCTAACCTAACCTATCTTTATAGATTAGGTTAGGTTAGGTAGCCGAAAAAGTTAGGTTAGGTTAGGTTAGGTAGCTTAGGTAATCGAAAAACAATTAATTCATGAAAACTTGGCCTATTAGGCAAATCGGGCTTTGCATAGTAGGCTGAGAAGTGCGTTCTGGCTACTAGGTACGACATATATATATATATATATATATATATATATATATATATATATATATATATATATATATATATATATATATATATATATATATATAAAATGGTCACATATCCTTCATATAACTTCAGTATTTTGTGTCATGTTCTCTTCTACCAGATGGGAAATGCTCCAATACGTCTCAGTTGAAAAAGAGATGAATCGTGACATCTATTGTCATATGTAATCCGTCCAAAATATATATATATAATAGTCTTTTTTCAGTACCTTAATATGCCTTATGTACAGCTTCTCTACTCACGCAGGACTCTAGATATTATCTCACATTTTATTTGATAAATACTTTGTTGTGTCGAGAACAAGTGTGGTGTGTTGGTGGAGTAGAGTTAGATGTGTGAGGGTAAAGCTAGGCTGGCTCCTTATCTTTATTCTTATCACCTATTTTATTTTAGATAGTCTCCATTCTAAGCAAATACCTGCTAGCAACTACAGGCTGAAGAAAGAGGCCTCAAGGAAGGCGATACAGGATGTAATTGACAGTGACTGTGACAGTAACCCTGCGCTCAAAACACTTTTCATCGTCCTGTTATATACTATTACAACCCACATACTGTTTCCCTTATTTTGAAAACCAAACTTTCTGCATCCTCTGACGCAGAAATCATTTGGTCCAGGATGGACCGAAACGTCGTCGTCTCCTCATCTTCTGTCGTGTGGTGTGATCATCAAATCTTCAGCCCCGTTATTGTGACTCATCGTCTGCATGTAGTATACTTATGTTGTTTATGAGTACAAATGTAACTCTGGAGACTGTGTGCTCCGCCACATTGGACACACTGCTAACACTCTTAGCAGGTGTCTTGCGCTTTATTAACAGGAATGATCAATAACACAGCATCAGTAACTAATCATCAACACCATTGAATTGGGGCCTCCAGAACCTCCTAGTGACTGGAAGCGGTAGTGGTCCTACATGTGTTGTATATGTTTGGGTTCAAGCCCACACAATGTGGTGAAATAAATATTTCGAAGACCATTACCTGGGCTCGAACTTGCACGTTGGTGATCATCAGTGCGTCACTCGGTCCACTGATCCACCTACTCTATCAACAAATTTGAACTAGGAATTTCACACGCGTTGGCAAGCTATTAACGCTTCTGAACAGTTTCATCAAACTCCACTCAGCACTCATGGCATGGTACAAATGTGACTGAGTTTCTGATTTGTTCTGAATTATCAATGAATTTATACAATGTCGTCAAACATATGTAACAAAGAACACATGCTGGTCTCGATTTATACGCGGTCGCAGTCCAAAACCAGAGTTATAATTGGTTGAGCATACTCTGGCTCTCCCAGTGATAAACACGACACACGCACTTCAATATAGCAGTGGGAACGACAGAATGAATGCATGAAAATCACAGAATGTCTAATAAATCAAAATATATGTTCTTATTTTAACAATGGAAAGCTCAGAAGGACTACACAACCAACAGTATAGCAATTAACCTTTTTTTATATGGACAGCACTCTTTAGCGCTGATTACCGTACAG
The DNA here is from genome assembly GCA_020271785.1 of Procambarus virginalis. Taxonomy (NCBI): domain Eukaryota; kingdom Metazoa; phylum Arthropoda; class Malacostraca; order Decapoda; family Cambaridae; genus Procambarus; species Procambarus virginalis. The sequence goes on along the minus strand of WNGS01006325.1, from coordinate 141,263 downwards.
TGTATTGGTTCCACTTGTGACTGCAGTGGATTGACCGGCTAGAGGGCGCCCATGTGTTGGTGTGAGCTCCTAGGCTCCCTCAGTGCTCCCCCGACTGTTCTAACGACCGGACCGGGGGGGCTGCCCTCCTGATATTTTGTGTCGGCACCATGGGGACCCCCTTCCCCTTTTCGCAGTTCAGAGACTATTGGTCTTGAGTTTTCGGGGCGTGCATCGTACCTTGCTATTGAGGTTCTTCTACTGGATATGCTAGGTGTTCGTGTGGCCGATGTTTACGGACTCTGGCTGTTAACTACCTACTGGGAGCTTGTTAAGTTTCACTCTGCAACTGTGTATCGGGAATTTGTGGCCCGCTATGATGGGCGGGCGTTTACCCTGCCTGGGGACGGTGGTACCTTGTCTGTCTCGGACCGCTGATGCTCTGTACCGTATGCGGTGCTGCATAGTGTGCCCTTCGAGTTCTCGGAGGCCCTGCTTCGGTGGTACTTTGGACAGTTTGGTGCCGTGGTTTCCCTCCTTATGAACTCCGTCTTTTCCGGCAGATGGCACGGGGTCTCGAGTGGTACCCGGACTGTCGCCATGCGGTTCAAGTCGTCTGTTCCATCTACGATTACCTTGATGGGCTACACCATTCGTGCTTTTTACGCAGGGCAGCCCACGTCATGTTTTCGTTGTGGCCTTGAGGGGCACCAGGCGGCCGCCTGTACTGGGGGTAGCGGCTGCTCCTGTTAACTTGTTTAGGGAAGAGGATTTTTCCCCAGTTGGTGGAACAAGACCAGTTGCTTGTGATGGTGTGGATGGGGAGGCTTCCCTGCCGTATGTTGACCCGGTGGTGTTACCTGGTTCCCCGGATAGTGTGTCTGTGAGTACAGGTGATGTTGTGCGTGACGGGGTGGTGGTGTGTGCGGCCCCGCCCCCGCCGTCTGCCTCTATGCTTCAGAAGGATTCCTTGCCTATACCCGCTGCTCCTACTCTGCCGGATCCGGCGTCACTGCGGGCACCCTCACCCGTCAGGATATCTTTCCTTCCGCCAGCTACGACTGTTATTTCTCCAGTTCTGATTTACTCTGATGGTGGCGGCCTCGTCCCCCTTGTCGTCGAAGCTGAAATTCTGAGGGGTCGTGCACCCTCGGATGTGGGGCAGCCTGCCGACGGCTCTTCTCGGGCGCCTCCTACAGGGGGTGATAGCTCCAACGATCAACGGCCTGTCCCTAAGCGTTCTCGTATGGATAGGGGTGCGTCGCCTCCTCGTGCGTGGGCTGCAAACTGTGGGGATGAGGAGTGTGATGTTGATACTTCTGCGAGCTATTCCTCTGTGGAGTGCGAGGTTGATGTACCGGGTGATGGTATGGTTCCCTAGGGTGGTGTGGGCCCTGGTTTGGTGCCTGCTGTCGAGGTAGAGGCCGGTGTGGGGCCCATGAGTCATGCTTCGGGTGTCTCGCCCGCGTCTGTGTGGTTCCGGTTCTTCGTGGTGGGTGGTTCCACCTGCCGGGGGTGTTGCTGAGCGTGGTGGACTTGTGGTGGTCCTGAAGAAGGTGGCTCGCCCGGTGGGGTCCGCACCCACACCCCCTGTCCCGTCGGCGGCGGTCTTGCTGCCTCTCCGGTCTCCACCTTCTTCTTCTGTGCCTCCTGCTGCGTCGGCGGTGGTTTTGTCGCCTCTCCAGTCTCCGCCGTCTTCGCCAGTGTCTCCTACTTCCTCGGCAGCGGTGGTACCACATCTCAAGTCTCGTCCGTCGTCTTCTTTGTCCTCTGCCCGGGGAAAGCTGCCTCGGCTCGTGTCCGTCTGATCATCTGATTTCGTCATTTATGTTATGCCCGGAGCATGATGGAGATGACTTACCTACTAAGCAGTGGTGGGCGATTTGGGAGGCGTATGTTAGGAAGTATCCGCCGGAGATGTTTGTTCTCGGTACTCTTGGGTCCTATGAGTTGCGGTGTTCGTCTGAGCCTGTCTGTGTGGTTGTGAGGGTGGGTGGTTGCGTGTGTGTGTGTGTGTGGCGTTTGTCCCCGGTTCCTGTATGTTCCGGTTTTGTGTTTGTGTGCTTGGTTATTTGCGTGGCGCTTTTGGCTGGGTTTGTGTTTTTGTCAGTGCTCAGTCTCTTGTTAATTGTAACTTGTCCGTTGTACATTGTTAATTCTTTCCTGTCTAACTTTGTGCTATGTTGTGTACTTCTGTTTTCTATAGTGTTTGTGTGTGGCTGTTTTTTTTCTGTTATTTTATGTGGCAATGTATTTATCTATATGTTCTGTACTGCAGGTTGTGTACCTTTTGTGAAATTTTGTGTGTGTATTACATTATTTGTTTCCTTGTTATGTGTATTATGTTCGTTATAATGTAATGTTTCTTTGTTCTGTGTGTCCTGCTTACTTTTATGGTCATGTTACATTTGTGTGTGTGTGTCTATTTTGTTTTTTGACTATTTTGTATTTACTTTTATAAATTAAAAAAACTTCTGACTGCAGAGATATGTAGTAACTACATAAAGTCTGGAAGTGCTTTGTTGGGTATATGACCGTAAGACGTCTCTGGGGGCAGAGTGGCTTCGAATTTTTAAAGGTGAAAAGCCATTAGTGCCCAATTACCTTCGGTGAGGAAGACAAGTCGATCCCACTCGGCTTGCGTCTTTAACGCCCTGAAAACTGTCAAGCAGAATATTGATTTTTGTAGTCAATGTTGAGTGCCAATAAAGTTTCCCTGATAGAACTCGTGTAAAGAGAGAGAGACAGACAGACAGACAGACAGAAAGAGACAGAGAGACAGAGACAGAGACAGAGAGAGGGAGAGGGAGAAAGAGAAGGAGAGGGATTGTGTTGGTATTAAGGGGGAGAGGGTGTTAGCTTGTGTGTTTGCCTCGAGCCCATTAACGGTGGCAGTCAAAGACTAGAGTTTCGACATGTGACCAAAGCCTCGGCCCCCAAAGCAATAACATACACAACTAAGTATTGCAATGTGGAGGACAAAATAAATGCTGCTTTAGTTACCCTTCACATATGTATACACATTGCATATTGCTATTTATATTCATCACACATAATTCTGAATATACATTACATATCCACACATAGCTATGTATACACGTAGACCAGGATGATTGCTGCTAGGTTTCTTCTCGTAACTGAAAAAATCTGTATTTTCTACCTAATCTTTATTTGTATATAAATGTTTGTAACTTTCTATATATTATATTTAAGGGGATGTAGGCGGCGATGACACACACAAAGTTTATCACATATGAATTTTTCATTATTCTTCATTTTGTTATTCATATGTTAGGAAGAAAAAGGTGCCCGGTACCCAATTTTTCCAGCAAACCACTTTATGGCTACTGTTGTTGAATTATTGCGTAAACAAAAAACAATCTTTTTAGTCCTTCAAATATCTAGAATTTTAAGTGTTGATTGATGTGCTCTTGATGACAAACATAAACAAACTATAGCATCTACAACTCTCCTTGAAGAAGAATTAACTAATAACTTATATTACTGCCGTGCTTAAGCATCCTTAAAGGAGAAATAAAATGGATTCAACAAATAAATCCGTAGCTAAATGTGTTTATATATTTTAATTAAATAATATTACTTTCCAAATTAGAAACAAATATTAATTAGAGGTTAATTTTGTGATAGTGATCAAGTCGGTTGGGTGATCTCAACCTCTCTGTTTAAATACAATGCATTAGAAACTTGGACCAATTTGATCTTCATAATTACCTTCATTATATTATCCACGTTTTTCATGGATAATATAACGTTTTTCAAATGTATACTTTTCAGAAGTTTAGCAGAATATATGTTGCATGTAATATACATGTGGTAACTTTTGAACGCTAAAGTAATAAATTCATTAAACAAAAGTCTCGTAAAATTCACATAAATAATGAAAGTTTTCTAAGTGTAACGAATACTTTCTTAGCATTCAGGAAGTGGAAAGTATCGTGACCTTTATTGTTGTGTGAGTGCATCTACCTTAAGTAGGATTAATCAAAAAATTTTGAGGGTATATATTAGGACACGCATTAGGGCATGGCTTAGGGCATGCATTAAGGCATGGATTATGGGCATGCATTAGGGCTATGAACAGATCATTTCGCCGTCAATAAAAGGTGGATAATAAAAACCGAGGGATAAGAAAATTAATTAAAAATATATCCTTTTTCACACTCTTTTATAATGGTTGCATCAGCAACTGGCAGTGAGTCCTCTTGCTCATCTCAACTGCAAATTTCATGAATAAGACGAAACTATTTTTCCTTGATGATATTGTTGTGCACTTCCGAAATATTTTATACATTCTAACAGTTTAGTCGTGTTTCCCTTCACTTTACGACTTTCTACTCTGCATAAATTATGATTCATTACTCTATGTAAAAAATACAGTTTCTAGAGTAATGTCTATAAGATTGACCCTGTTCAGATTCTAGACATATTTCGAGTAATCGACCTCTTAGTACTTTCTAGATTGTTTACATTCATTGTATAACAGGCTGTTCAATGCTGTGATCCAAGTGAGGTCTCACATGGATAAAATTATAGCTAGGGTAGAGCAAGGTTTTTTGGCCTGGTGTGTGGTACAGTCTTCCCGGCTGGGTGTGTGGTACAGTCTTCCCGGCTGGGTGTGTGGTAGAGTCTTCCCGGCTGGGTGTGTGGTACAGTCTTCCCGGCTTGGTGTGTGGTACAGTCTTCCCGGCTGGGTGTGTGGTAGAGTCTTCCCGGCTGGGTGTGTGGTACAGTCTTCCCGGCTGGGTGTGTGGTACAGTCTTCCCGGCTGGGTGTGTGGTACAGTCTTCCCGGCTGGGTGTGTGGTACAGTCTTCCCGGCTGGGTGTGTGCTACAGTCTTCCCGGCTGGGTGTGTGGTACAGTCTTCCCGGCTGGGTGTGTGCTACAGTCTTCCCGGCTGGGTGTGTGGTACAGTCTTCCCGGCTGGGTGTGTGGTACAGTCTTCCCGGCTGGGTGTGTGGTACAGTCTTCCCTGCTGGGTGTGTGGTACAGTCTTCCCAGCTGGGTGTGTGGTACAGTCTTCCCGGCTGGGTGTGTGGTACAGTCTTCCCGGCTGGGTGTGTGGTACAGTCTTCCCGGCTGGGTGTGTGGTACAGTCTTCCCGGCTGGGTGTGTGGTACAGTCTTCCCGGCTGGGTGTGTGGTACAGTCTTCCCGGCTGGGTGTGTGGTACAGTCTTCCCGGCTGGGTGTGTGGTACAGTCTTCCCGCCTGGGTGTGTGGTACAGTCTTCCCGGCTGGGTGTGTGGTACAGTCTTCCCAGCTGGGTGTGTGGTACAGTCTTCCCGGCTGGGTGTGTGCTACAGTCTTCCCGGCTGGGTGTGTGGTACAGTCTTCCCAGCTGGGTGTGTGGTACAGTCTTCCCGGCTGGGTGTGTGGTACAGTCTTCCCGGCTGGGTGTGTGGTACAGTCTTCCCGGCTGGGTGTGTGGTACAGTCTTCCCGGCTGGGTGTGTGGTACAGTCTTCCCGGCTGGGTGTGTGCTACAGTCTTCCCGGCTGGGTGTGTGCTACAGTCTTCCCGGCTGGGTGTGTGCTACAGTCTTCCCGGCTGGGTGTGTGGTACAGTCTTCCCGGCTGGGTGTGTGGTACAGTCTTCCCGGCTGGGTGTGTGGTACAGTCTTCCCGGCTGGGTGTGTGCTACAGTCTTCCCGGCTGGGTGTGTGGTACAGTCTTCCCGGCTGGGTGTGTGCTACAGTCTTCCCGGCTGGGTGTGTGGTACAGTCTTCCCGGCTGGGTGTGTGGTACAGTCTTCCCGGCTGGGTGTGTGGTACAGCCTTCCCGGCTGAGTGTGTGGTACAGTCTTCCCGGCTGGGTGTGTGGAACAGTCTTCCCGGCTGGGTGTGTGGACAGTCTTCCCGGCTTGGTGTGTGGTACAGTCTTCCCGGCTGGGTGTGTGGAACAGTCTTCCCGGCTGGGTGTGTGGTACAGTCTTCCCGGCTTGGTGTGTGGTACAGTCTTCCCGGCTGGGTGTGTGGAACAGTCTTCCCGGCTGGGTGTGTGCTACAGTCTTCCCGGCTGGGTGTGTGGTACAGTCTTCCCGGCTTGGTGTGTGGTACAGTCTTCCCGGCTGGGTGTGCGGAACTGCCTTCCCGGCTGGGTGTGTGGTACAGTCTTCCCGGCTTGGTGTGTGGTACAGTCTTCCCGGCTGGGTGTGTGGAACAGTCTTCCCGGCTGGGTGTGTGCTACAGTCTTCCCGGCTGGGTGTGTGGTACAGTCTTCCCGGCTTGGTGTGTGGTACAGTCTTCCCGGCTGGGTGTGTGGTACAGTCTTCCCGGCTGGGTGTGTGGTACAGTCTTCCTGGCTGGGTGTGTGCTACAGTCTTCCCGGCTGGGTGTGTGCTACAGTCTTCCCGGCTGGGTGTGTAGTACAGTCTTCCCGGCTGGGTGTGTAGTACAGTCTTCCCAGCTGGGTGTGTGGTACAGTCTTCCCGGCTGGGTGTGTGCTACAGTCTTCCCGGCTGGGTGTGTAGTACAGTCTTCCCGGCTGGGTGTGTGGTACAGTCTTCCCGGCTGGGTGTGTGGTACAGTCTTCCCGGCTGGGTGTGTGGTACAGTCTTCCCGGCTGGGTGTGTGGTACAGTCTTCCCGGCTGGGTGTGTGGTACAGTCTTCCCGGCTGGGTGTGTGGTACAGTCTTCCCGGCTGGGTGTGTGGTACAGTCTTCCCGGCTGGGTGTGTGGTACAGTCTTCCTGGCTGGGTGTGTGCTACAGTCTTCCTGGCTGGGTGTGTGCTACAGTCTTCCTGGCTGGGTGTGTGCTACAGTCTTCCCGGCTGGGTGTGTGCTACAGTCTTCCCGGCTGGGTGTGTAGTACAGTCTTCCCAGCTGGGTGTGTGGTACAGTCTTCCCGGCTGGGTGTGTGGTACAGTCTTCCCAGCTGGGTGTGTGCTACAGTCTTCCCGGCTGGGTGTGTGGTACAGTCTTCCCGGCTGGGTGTGTAGTACAGTCTTCCCAGCTGGGTGTGTGGTACAGTCTTCCCGGCTGGGTTTGTGGTACAATCTTTCCAGCTGGGTGTGTGGTACAGTCTTCCCGGCTGGGTGTGTGGTACAGTCTTCCCGGCTGGGTGTGTGGTACAGTCTTCCTGGCTGGGTGTGTGGTACAGTCTTCCCGGCTGGGTGTGTGGTACAGTCTTCCCGGCTGGGTGTGTGGTACAGTCTTCCTGGCTGGGTGTGTGCTACAGTCTTCCCGGCTGGGTGTGTGGTACAGTCTTCCCGGCTGGGTGTGTGGTACAGTCTTCCCGGCTGGGTGTGTGGTACAGTCTTCCCGGCTGGGTGTGTGGTACAGTCTTCCCGGCTGGGTGTGTGGTACAGTCTTCCCGGCTCGGTGTGTGGTACAGTCTTCCTGGCTGGGTGTGTGGTACAGTCTTCCCGGCTGGGTGTGGGATACAGTCTTCCCGGCTGGGTGTGTGCTACAGTCTTCCCGGCTGGGTGTGTAGTACAGTCTTCCCGGCTGGGTGTGTGGTACAGTCTTCCCGGCTGGGTGTGTGGTACAGTCTTCCCTGCTGGGTGTGTGCTACAGTCTTCCCGGCTGGGTGTGTGCTACAGTCTTCCCGGCTGGGTGTGTAGTACAGTCTTCCCGGCTGTGTGTGTGGTACAGTCTTCCCGGCTGGGTGTGTGCTACAGTCTTCCTGGCTTGGTGTGTGGTACAGACTTCCCGGCTGGGTGTGTGGTACAGTCTTCCCGGCTGGGGGTGTGGTACAGTTTTCCCGGCTGAGTGTGTGGTACAGTCTTCCTGGCTGGGTGTGTGCTACAGTCTTCCCAGCTGGGTGTGTGCTACAGTCTTCCCGGCTGGGTGTGTGGTACAGTCTTCCCAGCTGGGTGTGTGGTACAGTCTTCCCAGCTGGGTGTGTGGTACAGTCTTCCCAGCTGGGTGTGTGCTACAGTCTTCCCGGCTGGGTGTGTGGTACAGTCTCCCCAGCTGGGTGTGTGGTACAGTCTTCCCAGCTGGGTGTGTGCTACAGTCTTCCCAGCTGGGTGTGTGCTACAGTCTTCCCGGCTGGGTGTGTGGTATAGTCTTCCCAGCTGGGTGTGTGGTACAGTTTTCCCGGCTGGGTGTGTAGAACAGTCTTCCCAGCTGGGTGTGTGGTACAGTCTTCCCGGCTGGGTGTGTAGAACAGTCTTCCCAGCTGGGTGTGTGGTACAGTCTTCCCGGCTGGGTGTGTGGTAGAGTCTTCCCAGCTGGGTGTGTGGTACAGTCTTCCCGGCTGGGTGTGTGGTACAGTCTTCCCGGCTGGGTGTGTGGTACAGTCTTCCCGGCTGGGTGTGTGGTACAGTCTTCCCAGCTGGGTGTGTGGTACAGTCTTCCCGGCTGGGTGTGGGCTACAGTCTTCCCGGCTGGGTGTGTGGTACAGTCTTCCCGGCTGGGTGTGTGGTACAGTCTTCCCGGCTGGGTGTGTGCTACAGTCTTCCCGGCTGGGTGTGTGGTACAGTCTTCCCGGCTGGGTGTGTGGTACAGTCTTCCCGGCTGGGTGTGTGCTACAGTCTTCCCGGCTGGGTGTGTGGTACAGTCTTCCCGGCTGGGTGTGTGGTACAGTCTTCCCGCTGGGTGTGTGGTACAGTCTTCCGGCTGGGTGTGTGGTACAGTCTTCCCGGCTGGGTGTGTGGTACAGTCTTCCCGGCTGGGTGTGTGGTACAGTCTTCCCGGCTGGGTGTGTGGTACAGTCTTCCCGGCTGGGTGTGTGGTACAGTCTTCCCGGCTGGGTGTGTGGTACAGTCTTCCCGGCTGGGTGTGTGGTACAGTCTTCCCGGCTGGGTGTGTGGTACAGTCTTCCCGGCTGGGTGTGTGGTACAGTCTTCCCGGCTGGGTGTGTGGTACAGTCTTCCCGGCTGGGTGTGTGGTACAGTCTTCCCGGCTGGGTGTGTGGTACAGTCTTCCCGGCTGGGTGTGTGCTACAGTCTTCCCGGCTGGGTGTGTGCTACAGTCTTCCCGGCTGGTGTGTGGTACAGTCTTCCCGGCTGGGTGTGTGGTACAGTCTTCCCGGCTGGGTGTGTGGTACAGTCTTCCAGCTGGGTGTGTGGTACAGTCTTCCCGGCTGGGTGTGGGTACAGTCTTCCCGGCTGGGTGTGTGCTACAGTCTTCCCGGCTGGGTGTGGTACAGTCTTCCCGGCTGGGTGTGTGGTACAGTCTTCCCGGCTGGGTGTGTGGTACAGTCTTCCCGGCTGGGTGTGTGGTACAGTCTTCCCGGCTGGGTGTGTGGTACAGTCTTCCCGGCTGGGTGTGTGGTACAGTCTTCCCGGCTAGGTGTGTGGTACAGTCTTCCCGGCTGGGTGTGTGGTACAGTCTTCCCGGCTGGGTGTGTGGTACAGTCTTCCCGGCTGGGTGTGTGGTACAGTCTTCCCGGCTGGGTGTGTGGTACAGTCTTCCCGGCTGGGTGTGTGGTACAGTCTTCCCGGCTGGGTGTGTGGTACAGTCTTCCCGGCTGGGTGTGTGGTACAGTCTTCCCGGCTGGGTGTGTGCTACAGTCTTCCCGGCTGGGTGTGTGCTACAGTCTTCCCGGCTGGGTGTGTGGTACAGTCTTCCCGGCTGGGTGTGTGCTACAGTCTTCCTGGCTGGGTGTGTGCTACAGTCTTCCTGGCTTGGCATCATGACAATTACTTACCTTTTGGTATGTTTGGTGCTGGGCTTAAGACCACTCTTCACGATAACCTCCAATAATTAGTATGTGTACATTTGTCCAGCACATACTTCACAGCTAATCTATATTTATTTATTTTCGTATTTTATACCACAGACGTGGCCACACATTTACAATGCTACCCATCATATATACATTTTCTTCTGTTCTCCATAGACAGGGTTATAGTTCTGGTGATTTGCCAAAAATTGGTTTGGTATAGGTACGTTGATGATATTTTATGCTTGTGGCCGGGTAACCATTACCAAACTGCTGAAACATATAGTTCCGTTATTTATTGAACAATTATCCACAAAAGGTGATTGTAGTGATCTTTAAATGCTAATCTAACCTTCATATATAAATCCATAACTACACACACTTACGTCTTGGCTACATAAATAGTGCTCAGAACTAATGTGTGAATATACACCCAGAAGCAGGTGGCACCTTTCGGGGAATATTTCCCTTCCCTATTTTATGATTTAGGTTCATGGCAGGGATTTAGGCCTAAGAACGTCTGGAGCAAGGAAAACACAAGTGCCTAATGTGTGGTATTGAACCTTATACCTTAAGGTATAAGGCCAGTATACCTTAACCATGAGCATCGTCCTGACCAAAAGTAAACTCTCAGTCAATAAGTATCGAGAATCGGGAGTTTCCTTCTGATAAACATATCACATTTTCTTAAGGTTTTTCTTACTAACACTTCAATATATAAACTCGTTTACGAGGTTTGCCATATTGCTGTAAACTAAGTACTGTGATTTTCGTTTAAGATTTCTACTGTTCCTGACTCCCTCATCTTTTTCACAAAGATCTTTACCAATGTCGATAATGTGCCGATGGTATCTGGTTCCTGTGCTTCCGTTTGACCCTTGTAACGCTACAATTGTCAGCACTGAATCTTAGCTCTGAAATTTCATTTTATTTATAAAGTTTATGTGGTTCCTATTTTATCATATATGAGTCTTCGTCTTACATTTTCAACGTCATTTGAGAATTAAATTGTATTGTTCATGTTTATATCTCAGTCATTTGTGCATAAGATGAATATTGGAGGTCCCAAAGATAGTTAGGGAGAGTATAATGACTTTCTGGGGATGTACCATCTTCTAGTCAAGTTTAAGATAACTACTTGCATACCAATTTACTGTTTCTTCCTTATCAATGTTTAGTGTGGAACAGTATCAGGAACTTTACCAAAAATTAGACAAATAATGTTATTTGCCTTTACCAATGTTTGCTGCTTCATATATAACATAAAAGAACAAAATAAAGTTTTGCAAAACATTAACATGTCTTTGTGAGACCAAGTTGCAAAAATTTCCCATTTTTCAAAACATTAAAAATTTTCATACAATTTGATTTATTATTGGTTTTGTGGGATTGTTAATTTAATTTGCCTTTGTAAGCACTTCAAAGTATAGATTTCAGTGATAGGAAACATGTTAGTTATTTGTTATGAGATCTATAACACATTCGCTAAGTATAGTTTCATTATGAATCATTAATCACTCATTAATCATCTAGTAAATATTAACTAATACCATATTTGTATTGGTGAAATTTTGTGAGCTCAATTCCCTGTAAAATATCTAAATGGTTTGTGAATACCTTAAGCTTATTAACAAATATTCTTCACATATAAATATTGTATAATTAGTACATGTTATGCATTAAAACGCAAAATACATTTGTTAAATATCACAGTTTTTATATAACATTCGTTTTCATCAAGGTCCCAGTGAATAATTTACAGAGTTTTATTGGCAAAGTAATTGTTGAAATTTAATTCTGATTTACAGAATTATCATTTTTACTTTATAAGAATTTACCTTATAACATGTTTACCTTATAAATTTTTTATCTTACGAGATTACGTTATAAGATGTTGATGCCTTCTCTCTGTGATCCACACTCATGAGGCGATGGAAGATAACTTGTGACATTACATATCTGAAAGGTTTACTGTGATTGGACCAAAGGTTGAACATAGTGGTTTGACATAACAGAGTGAGAGCACTCAACCTCAGGAGCTCTGCACACACTCTCTCTGAGTCTTTGTCTTTTTAAAGCACCGTAAGTCAGATCAAGTCGTGGTTTTGAGCGGGAACGATCTCAATTGAATCAGTAACAGCGGAGGACCCGCTCCTTCAGAACTACAAGGACACTCATGGACTCTGACACGAACCCAAGGAGGAGATAAAGGGGTGCAATTTAAGGGAAACACAAATGGCATCCTGGACCCAAACCACATGGATTTAGTGTCGGTCTAATTTGTCGAATCTGAGTCGGTGTAATAAGACGTGGAAGGTATGACCAGTGACGTGGTGGCGCGTTACTGCCTCTGGGACGGTGGTTGATGTGTAACAACGTTGACCACGTTTACTGGCTGTTCTGTATTCATCAACCAGGCGTCGGGGAGCTACCAGGGTAATTCATGACACGCTTCATTCTTCACATCCACCTGTTGTGAGCATATTGACGAGTGATCGTTATCTCTGTTAGGTGGTTGAGGAATATTTGCCTCGCGGGTTAATCACCATCTGTTGAACTACAACGAAGATCTTTATCCTAACAACTAGAACTGGTTTGGGATCAAACATTCACTGGAACTGACCTGGGATCAACAGGTAACATTGTTTTTTTTTATTTGGTGTGATTTGAGGAGGAAAGTGAGGACCTGTTCCTCATCCCTACATACAGCTGGCTGCAGCGTCCCTCACGTCCAGCCATGTGCGGAGATCTGTATACGTCACAGTGGCTGGACACTCCTCAGAGATGTGTCACTCGAGGCGTGAGTTCTTTGTAATCCAGGTGGTGTTGAATGATCTATGAAATTTACTTCAATGAGCAGTGATTTGTTTATGGTGAAGGACAAATACTAAAGTGAAATATTTATTAATATATTAACATTCCAGTTCGGATATACTTCAGTGGTTAGGTGATAAGTTGTTATCCTACAACATTATCAAAACAGTGATAATAGATAAGGTTTGTATTATGTATAATTACTGTGATCATAAACAATTTATAGAATATATAAGTATGATTTGAAGAATTATTCCTTCTAAAATTTTAAATGAAACATATATGGGCTAAATATTAAGTAGTATACATATATATTAAGAACTGGGTAACCATTAGTTGTAGGGATACACAGTCTTATCCTGGATGTTGATTACTGGAAAAACATAAATACAGGTGCTGTATATTAATGTATAACATATACACCGAGGAGAGAACAGTGGAACTTTGCTTATTGTAAGGTGTTTATGGTTATAACCAACTTATCTTACTTGATTAATCTCTATAATATCGCTATTGTTATTTTAATAATTATTTTTATTGTTGGAACAGTGTAAATAAATTTGTATACATAAAATGTGTGACGAATATTTCTTCCTCTCTTGAAAATGTTCACTGAGCAGATATTTTTGTGAGACAATTACGTTATTGCTGATGAGTAACGTTGATGAGTGAAGTTGATGAGTAACGTTGATGAGTGAAGTTGATGAGTGAAGTTGATGAGTAACGTTGATGAGTGAAGTTGATGAGTAACGTTGATGAGTGAAGTTGATGAGTAACGTTGATGAGTGAAGTTGATGAGTAACGTTGATGAGTGAAGTTGATGAGTGAAGTTGATGAGTAACGTTGATGAGTGAAGTTGATGAGTAACGTTGATGAGTAACGTTGATGAGTGAAGTTTATGAGTGAAGTTGATGAGTAACGTTGATGAGTAACGTTGATGAGTGAAGTTGATGAGTGAAGTTGATGAGTAACGTTGATGAGTAACGTTGATGAGTAACGTTGATGAGTGAAGTTGATGAGTGAAGTTGATGAGTAACGTTGATGAGTGAAGTTGATGAGTGAAGTTGATGAGTAACGTTGATGAGTAACGTTGATGAGTAACGTTGATGAGTGAAGTTGATGAGTGAAGTTGATGAGTAACGTTGATGAGTAACGTTGATGAGTGAAGTTGATGAGTAACGTTGATGAGTAACGTTGATGAGTGAAGTTGATGAGTGAAGTTGATGAGTAACGTTGATGAGTGAAGTTGATGAGTAACGTTGATGAGTGAAGTTGATGAGGGAAGTTGATGAGTAACGTTGATGAGTAACGTTGATGAGTGAAGTTGATGAGTGAAGTTGATGAGTAACGTTGATGAGTGAAGTTGATGAGTGAAGTTGATGAGTAACGTTGATGAGTGAAGTTGATGAGTGAAGTTGATGAGTAACGTTGATGAGTAACGTTGATGAGTAACGTTGATGAGTGAAGTTGATGAGTAACGTTGATGAGTAACGTTGATGAGTGAAGTTGATGAGTGAAGTTGATGAGTGAAGTGGATGAGTGAAGTTGATGAGTAACGTTGATGAGTAACGTTGATGAGTGAAGTTGATGAGTAACGTTGATGAGTAACGTTGATGAGTAACGTTGATGAGTGA
>WNGS01006325.1:119709-122209 GCA_020271785.1 Procambarus virginalis | reverse complement strand
AAGTTTGAAATCATCTCATCCAGCCAACCAACCATAGATGCAGTAAGAACCGTGTTGCCAGGAGCCCCAGTGGTTGCTCCCACCAACAGTGTGGTGCTAGGGGCACCTCTGGGCTCGAGCGCCATTGAGGTAGTCCTTGAAGAAAAGCTGAACGACCTTATGATGATGAAATGAAGAATAGGGGCTTGGGATGCTCACGATGCTTTGTACCTTCTTACAAGGTGCCTGGCTCTGCCCAGACTGACCTATTTCCTCAGGTGTGCTCCTTCCTTTGACAGTCCAAAATTAACAGAATACGACTCACTCCTAAAGACAATAACTATGAAAGTGTTAAACCTCTCCCTGCAAGATGACCAGTGGGACCAAGCAACGCTCCCAGTTAGACTCGGGGGTATAGGTATTCGCAAGGCGACACAGTTAGCATTGCCGGCATTCTTATCCTCGACCAGTGCTACAAGTGAATTAGTGAAGGAAATACAACCAAAATACTTAAGAGACTCCATTGGGAGTTCTGATCCCAAATTAACGGACGAAGCCGGTCAGTGGGACACTCTTGCCAACTCTCACCCTCGACCAACTTTTCCAAATGACTGCAAACAGTCCAAATGGGATAACCCCACAGTGGAGAACATTGCCAAGCCCAAATGTATACACATTCCAAACAGGTATGAATTTTGAAAATAGGGTAGGACAACAAAAACTTCAGATTTTCAAAAAATCTGCTCTAATGAGATTATATATATATATATATATATATATATATATATATATATATATATATATATATATATATATATACATATACATATATATATATAATACTTGATCATGAGTATATCCCAATCCCTGTAGAGCTTGCGCACACTCAACATACTAAGTGGTGTTGTCAATACTAAATTTAGATCAGTAGACGCAGCTGGAGGCCAGAGAGGATTACCCGCAGCACCAAGTGACCTGATCCTATTGAACACAATTTTAGGCAGTGCAGTTGTTGACATTTGCAGTCTGAAAAGCATCTATCCAGACAATCATTTTGACTGTGGTAATTAGGTATTTCCTCAATTTACACGCCAAGTCGAGGGCTATTATGTTTTGCTTTAACATTGAATTCGTATTTACGAATATATCATTAACTGAACCATTATGGATATATATATATTATATATATATAAATTATATATATATATATATTATATATATATATATATATATATATATATATATATATATATACATATATACTTACATCAGCTGGCAGGTGTACATGATCCCAATTTTACACGCTGTGCCACAGAGTGGGCCTCTCGTGCAGGCCCATCACCTCAACCACCATCCCCAAAAGCCCACAGGCAATCCAGCTGGGATGGCCCCATTGTAGACAAAGTTGCTGCAGAGTGCCTGGGTGCTGCATCAACACAGCACGACATTGCTCGCCTCACAGCAGTAGCAGCCCCTCATGCAGGGGATTTCCTGTTAGCAACCCCAATGTCGGCAACTGGCACGCGTCTCACACCACACGCCCTCCGAATTGCTGTGGCCCTCCGCCTTGCTGCCCCAATCCACACCAGATATAGGTGTATTTGCGGCGAGGTGGTGGCTGACAGGTACGGCCACCATGGCCTACTCTGCCAAAGCACGGGAGGATGGCACTCGAGGCACAGTGAAGTTAACGACATCATCAAGAGGAGCCTCACCACAGCTGGATGCCCAGCCGAGAGAGAGCCTCGTTACCTAACGCCCCGTAACTCTGATGCTCTTATTGGTCGCCCGGATGGTATCACAGTGAACCCCTGGAAGAATGGCAAGCAGTTGGTATGGGACTACACGTGCGTATCAACCCTGGCTAACACCTACATTGACCTCAGTGTTGCACAACCAGGTGGCGCTGCCACCCACAGGGAAGCAGCCAAATCCCGTAAGTATAGAGAACTTGATCACCACTACAATTTTGTCCCCATTGCTTCTGAGACACTCGGCGCCTGGGGTAAAAGTGCTACCAGTTTTTTGAAGGAACTGGGTTCTAGGCTCATTGAAACAACAAGGGACCCTAGAGCTGCCAGCTTTCTTTTCCAGCGCCTCAGCGTGGCGATACAGAGGGGAAATGCGCACTGCATCCAGGGTTCCTGCCCGCCATCTGAGGAGCTGGAGGAACTCGACAACCTATGATAACCATCTTTGTAACCTATATGTAACTCCTTTTTTGTAACACAGTTCAAATAAAGCAAATATATATGTGTACATACAAAAGAATGGGGGTGGTAGGAGAAGAAAATATTAGTGTTCAGTGAGAAACCACAAGGTCTCCTCTGAATACGTTTTATTTTCTTCTCCGAGGCTATGGGTCCCCACATTGGCACCAGAGGTGGTACCCTCACAAACTTATTATATATAATATATATATATATATATATATATCATATATATATATATATTATTATATATATATATAATATATATATATATATGATATATATAATATATATATATGCGAACAAGCCTG
>WNGS01006325.1:99165-117491 GCA_020271785.1 Procambarus virginalis | reverse complement strand
GTTGATGAGTGAAGTTGATGAGTAACCGTTGATGAGTGAATTTGATGAGTAACGTTGATGAGTGACGTTGATGAGTAACGTTGATGAGTGAAGTTATGAGTAACGTTGATGAGTGAAGTTGATGAGTAACGTTGATGAGTAAGTTGATGAGTAACGTTGATGAGTAACGTTGATGAGTACGTTGATGAGTGAAGTTGATGAGTAACGTTGATGAGTAACGTTGATGAGTAACGTTGATGAGTGAAGTTGATGAGTAACGTTGATGAGTAACGTTGATGAGTAACGTTGATGAGTAACGTTGATGAGTGTTGATGAGTACGTTGATGAGTAACGTTGATGAGTAACGTTGATGAGTAACGTGATGAGTAACGTTGATGAGTGAAGTTGATGAGTAACGTTGATGAGTAACGTTGATGAGTAAGTTGATGAGTGAAGTTGATGAGTAACGTTGATGAGTGAAGTTGATGAGTAACGTTGATGAGTGAAGTTGATGAGTAACGTTGATGAGTGAAGTTGATGAGTAACGTTGATGAGTAACGTTGATGAGTGAAGTTGATGAGTAACGTTGATGAGTGAAGTTGATGAGTAACGTTGATGAGTAACGTTGATGAGTAACGTTGATGAGTGAAGTTGATGAGTAAGTTGATGAGTACGTTGATGAGTAACGTTGATGAGTGAAGTTGATGAGTAACGTTGATGAGTAACGTTGATGAGTAACGTTGATGAGTAACGTTGATGAGTGAAGTTGATGAGTAACGTTGATGAGTGAAGTTGATGAGTAACGTTGATGAGTAACGTTGATGAGTAACGTTGATGAGTGAAGTTGATGAGTAACGTTGATGAGTAACGTTGATGAGTGAAGTTGATGAGTAACGTTGATGAGTGAAGTTGATGAGTAACGTTGATGAGTCACGTTGATGAGTCACGTTGATGAGTGAAGTTGATGAGTAAAGTTGATGAGTAAAGTTGATGAGTAACGTTGATGAGTGAAGTTGATGAGTGAAGTTGATGAGTAACGTTGATGAGTAACGTTGATGAGTGAAGTTGATGAGTAACGTTGATGAGTGAAGTTGATGAGTAACGTTGATGAGTAACGTTGATGAGTGAAGTTGATGAGTAACGTTGATGAGTAACGTTGATGAGTGAAGTTGATGAGTAACGTTGATGAGTGAAGTTGATGAGTAACGTTGATGAGTAACGTTGATGAGTGAAGTTGATGAGTAACGTTGATGAGTGAAGTTGATGAGTAACGTTGATGAGTAAAGTTGATGAGTAACGTTGATGAGTGAAGTTGATGAGTAACGTTGATGAGTGAAGTTGATGAGTAACGTTGATGAATGAAGTTGATGAGTAACGTTGATGAGTGAAGTTGATGAGTAACGTTGATGAGTAACGTTGATGAGTGAAGTTGATGAGTAAAGTTGATGAGTAACGTTGATGAGTAACGTTGATGAGTGAAGTTGATGAGTGAAGTTGATGAGTAACGTTGATGAGTGAAGTTGATGAGTAAAGTTGATGAGTAACGTTGATGAGTAACGTTGATGAGTGAAGTTGATGAGCAACGTTGATGAGTAACGTTGATGAGTGAAGTTGATGAGTAAAGTTGATGAGTAACGTTGATGAGTGAAGTTGATGAGTAACGTTGATGAGTGAAGTTGATGAGTGAAGTTGATGAGTAACGTTGATGAGTGAAGTTGATGAGTGAAGTTGATGAGTAACGTTGATGAGTGAAGTTGATGAGAAACGTTGATGAGTGAAGTTGATGAGTAACGTTGATGAGTGAAGTTGATGAGTAAAGTTGATGAGTAACGTTGATGAGTGAAGTTGATGAGTAACGTTAATGAGTGAAGTTGATGAGTAACGTTGATGAATAAAGTTGATGAGTAACGTTGATGAATAAAGTTGACGAGTAACGTTGATGAGTAACGTTGATGAGTAACGTTGATGAGTAACGTTGATGAGTGAAGTTGATGAGTAACGTTGATGAGTAACGTTGATGAGTGAAGTTGATGAGTAACGTTGATGAGTAACGTTGATGAGTGAAGTTGATGAGTAACGTTGATGAGTAACGTTGATGAGTAACGTTGATGAGTGAAGTTGATGAGTAACGTTGATGAGTGAAGTTGATGAGTAAAGTTGATGAGTAAAGTTGATGAGTAAAGTTGATGAGTAAAGTTGATGAGTAACGTTGATGAGTAACGTTGATGAGTAACGTTGATGAGTAAAGTTGATGAGTAAAGTTGATGAGTAACGTTGATGAGTAAAGTTGATGAGTAACGTTGATGAGTAACGTTGATGAGTGAAGTTGATGAGTAACGTTGATGAATAAAGTTGATGAGTAACGTTGATGAGTAACGTTGATGAGTAACGTTGATGAGTAACGTTGATGAGTGAAGTTGATGAGTAACGTTGATGAGTAACGTTGATGAGTAACGTTGATGAGTGAAGTTGATGAGTAACGTTGATGAGTGAAGTTGATGAGTAACGTTGATGAGTGAAGTTGATGAGTAACGTTGATGAGTAACGTTGATGAGTGAAGTTGATGAGTAACGTTGATGAGTGAAGTTGATGAGTAACGTTGATGAGTAACGTTGATGAGTGAAGTTGATGAGTAACGTTGATGAGTGAAGTTGATGAGTAACGTTGATGAGTAACGTTGATGAGTAACGTTGATGAGTGAAGTTGATGAGTAACGTTGATGAGTGAAGTTGATGAGTAAAGTTGATGAGTAAAGTTGATGAGTAACGTTGATGAGTAAAGTTGATGAGTAACGTTGATGAGTAAAGTTGATGAGTAACGTTGATGAGTAACGTTGATGAGTCACGTTGATGAGTCACGTTGATGAGTAAAGTTGATGAGTAACGTTGATGAGTAAAGTTGATGAGTAACGTTGATGAGTAACGTTGATGAGTGAAGTTGATGAGTAACGTTGATGAGTAAAGTTGATGAGTAACGTTGATGAGTAACGTTGATGAGTAAAGTTGATGAGTAACGTTGATGAGTAAAGTTGATGAGTAAAGTTGATGAGTAACGTTGATGAGTAACGTTGATGAGTAAAGTTGATGAGTAACGTTGATGAGTAAAGTTGATGAGTGAAGTTGATGAGTAAAGTTGATGAGTGAAGTTGATGAGTAAAGTTGATGAGTGAAGTTGATGAGTAACGTTGATGAGTTAAGTTGATGAGTGACGTTGATGAGTAACGTTGATGAGTAACGTTGATGAGTGAAGTTGATGAGTAACGTTGATGAGTGAAGTTGATGAGTAACGTTGATGAGTAACGTTGATGAGTGAAGTTGATGAGNTAATCTTCTCTTGTGGTTCATGCAAGTATGTGCTTATAGCATAGACACGAGTTCTCCCACATTGACAGTGGCTTGATGAAAATGCTTGAGTGACCCCTCACTAATCTGGCGCCCTTGGAGGTGGAGATATTTGAGGTAAATACTTCGAAGTCTCTATCTCTTTTAAGGGTCTGACTTGGTGTAGTGGGTTAAGGCATACTAGTTATGGCAGCTATTGGAAGATAGTTGTGCTTTCTGGGTTCGAGTCCCACTGGTGGGTGTTGTCTAAAGATTGTTAATCTTCTCTTGTGGTTCATGCAAGTATGTGCTTATAGCATAGACACGAGTTCTCCCACATTGACAGTGGCTTGATGAAAATGCTTGAGTGACCCCTCACTAATCTGGCGCCCTTGGGAGGTGGAATATTTGAGGTAAATACTTCGAAGTCTCTATCTCTTTAAGGGTCTGACTTGGTGTAGTGGGTTAAGCATACTAGTTATGGCAGCTATTGGAAGATAGTTGTGCTTTCTGGGTTCGAGTCCCACTGGTGGGTGTTGTCTAAAGATTGTATATATATCTATATATAGTATATTAAGTATGATATATATATAGATATATCTTAGTATATATAATATATATATTCTATATATATTCTAACTTTTTAGACACTCCACCCACCAGGGGACTCGAACACTGGCCAACGAGGTGGCAGTTGCACGCTGTATCCACTTATAAACTCCACAGTTATAAACTTCAGCTAGTGGTAATAGGCTAGTCTGTGCATTAAGCATTTGGCACTGAGTTCTCCCACATAACAGGGCTCGATGCAAAGCACCAGAGGTCTCACACTATCTCATTGCCTGGGAGAGGATTGGAGTTCTGGTTGGTTAAATACACCAGAATTCCTACCTCTCTTTATGGCTTTGAAGTATAGTGTAGTGGATACAACGTGCAACTGCCACCTCGTTGGCCAGTGTTCGAGTCCCCTGGTGGGTGGAGTGTCTAAAAAGTTATAAACTTCAGCTAGTGGTAATAGGCTAGTCTGTGCATATATATATATATATATATATATATATATATATATATATATATATATATATATATATATATATGAACATTATCTAAACATCGCAAACAGCTTATAACCTTGATTGTAAGAAGACCACACAATACAAGATGGAGACGACGACGTTTCGGTCCGTCGTTGACCGTTATCCTGGACCACATGATAATGGCCCGTCCTGGACCGTTATCCTGGACCACATGATAATGGCCCGTCCTGGACCGTTATCCTGGACCACATGATAATGGCCCGTCCTGGACCGTTATCCTGGACCGTTATCCTGGACCACATGATAATGGCCCGTCCTGGACCGTTATCCTGGACCATGTGATAATGGTCCACGACGGACCGAAACCGTCGTCTGGTCATCAAATCTTCAGCTGCGTTATTGTGACTCAATCTCTCATTGTATTTTGTCACTGTTATGTTTCTGTTCATGATATATGACGAGTGCGGTGCACCAGAAAACAGCTTAACAAAAAAGCTTTGCTCTGTCTTTTTTAACAAAAAAGACAGAGCAAAGTTCCTTACAAAATAAATTTTAATGAATCTTCGTCGTTTTATCTGTCAATGTTATTTATTCTTACACACAAAGTGGTCTCGTTGAGACACTTGCATATACACTACGACTGCTAGCACTCTCTCTATGACCTAGCACAGGCGATAGTGCCTCACGCCCACGGCAGCACATAAGAATTAGAGGGGACATGATCACCACATACAAGATTAAGATTATCAAAGGAATTGATAGAGTAGATAAAGACAGACTATTTTACTCAAGAGGCACACGCACTAGGGGACATAGGTGGAAACTGAGTGCCCAAATGAGCCATAGAATTATTAGAATATTTTTTTTGTGTCAGAGTGGTTGACAAATGGAATGCATTAGGAAGTGATGTGGTGGAGGCTGACTCCATACACAGCTACAAGTGTAGATATGATAGAGCCCAATAGGCTCAGGAACCTGTACATTAGTTGGCTGACGGTTGAGAGGCAGGACCAAACAGCCAGAACTCAAACCGGGCAAGCACAACTAGGTGAGTACAATTAGGTGAGAACAAGGGATTACTGGCAACAGTAGAGCCTCGTTGAGGAGTATTAATGTCATGTCGGGAAGTGGGTGGGAGGCCGTGGTTCGAGTCGGAGCAGGTCACACCATCTCACAATGGCCGCCACCATTGTGGCATTTTACTCCATTATAACCCAGCTAAGGGTTATAATGGAGTTATAACGTCCTCATAAGGTTTCCGAGTGTCAACAAACTGCCGTATTAAAGTGCACTTATCCTAACCTACCAGACGACCCGAAACAGAAAACGGGTCAGTATGTCAATTCGCGAGTCGCTACAATTTTCTAGTTCGACGATTTTTGGCCTTAGGTAAAGTATACGTCAAAATGGGACGTACTATTATGTGGCCGGGTTGTATTCCAGGCATTACAGTGACGGCCATTACACTGTCACCTTACACATCACCATCACTAACTGCACTACTCTCAATAAATTGAAGAAGGACTCATTACCCATTTCATAAAATCTCTGACATAAGCAGTACTCTCTATTTAGCGACGCGAATCAAAATCCTTTGTGTCCGTGCGTTCGTTCTTAGTGCGCGTGCGTTGGTTCTTAGTGCGCGTGCGTTGGTTCTTAGTGCGCGTGCGTTGGTTCTTAGTGCGCGTGCGTTGGTTCTTAGTGCGCGTGCGTTGGTTCTTAGTGCGCGTGCGTTGGTTCTTAGCGCGCGTGCGTGCATCACTCACCACACATCGACTTCATACTTCCTTCTCTCCTTCACTTTCAGAACGTGTGGTACTCTCGTCTACAGGTTCTCTAGACGAGAGGACTCCAGAATCTGTAGTACTCTCACCAGCAGCATTACTTATTGCCAACTGTGAATATTGTCTCATCTGTGGCCTTGTGGATCACAACATTCACAACATGACCATACGTAAGAGCGGCCTTCTTGTACTTACCTAGTTGTGCTTGTGGGGTTGAGCTTTAGCTGTTTGGACCCGCCTCTAAACAATCTAGCAACTAGTGTACAGGTTCCTGAGGACACAGTCTGGGTTCAGTTGGGTATTCTGTGTTTGTGTCAGACATTTACACACTTCAGAACTGAAGACTCATTGTGACCCGCACCGGACTTCGAATTATCTATTTTTCACAATGGCAGACAATGCCTTGAGGCTTCACAGTAAATGGTTCTCCCATAACCCTCGCGGGGAGGCAGGGAATTATCAGGGAAAGCGCCAAGCTATTCCCTGGAAACACAAACCGAAATTGTCTCTATTTTCCGCTTGTTACAACTTGTAATAAAGTTGTTACATCTTGGCTTAACGTGTTTATGACGTGTTAGAACGTTGTTACAACTTGCTATATTGGTTGTTATAACTGGTTAGGAGGTGTTAAAACTTGTTCGAAATTTGTTCCAACGTCGTAGTTTCAGTGTGTGTTTGGCGGATTACGACTATATAGCACTATAGGAAGGGGTCAGGATAAGGACTTGGGTTTCGTGGTGTCCTTACGTCTGTTCGTCTAAGTTGGAGCACAACCACTTGGGCTGGACGGAAGAACGACGGTTTTGCTTCATGCAGGTCGTCGTTCAATCCCCGACCGTCCAAGTGGTTGGACACCATTCCTTACCCCCTTTCCATCCCAAATCCTTATCCTGACCCCTTCCCAGTGCTATATAGTCGTATTGGCTTGATGCTTTCCCCTGATAATTCCCTTCCCTCATCCAAGTTGGAGGAAATTGTTCTGATTGTTTCATGTCTCGCCCGTAAGGTCAACATGGACTAATACATCAGTCTCGCCCGTAAGGTCAACATGGACTAATACATCAGTCTCGCCCGTAAGGTCAACATGGACTAATACATCAGTCTCGCCCGTAAGGTCAACATGGACTAATACATCAGTCTCGCCCGTAAGGTCATTATGAACTAATACATCAGTCTCGCCCGTAAGGTCATCATGGACTAATACATCAGTCTCGCCCGTAAGGTCATTATGAACTAATACATCAGTCTCGCCCGTAAGGTCATTATGAACTAATACATCAGTCTCGCCCGTAAGGTCATTATGAACTAATACATCAGTCTCGCCCGTAAGGTCATCATGGACTAATACATCAGTCTCGCCCGTAAGGTCATTATGAACTAATACATCAGTCTCGCCCGTAAGGTCATTATGAACTAATACATCACTCTCGCCCGTAAGGTCATTATGAACTAATACATCAGTCTCGCCCGTAAGGTCATCATGGACTAATACATCAGTCTCGCCCGTAAGGTCATTATGAACTAATACATCAGTCTCGCCCGTAAGGTCAATATGAACTAATACATCAGTCTCGCCCGTAAGGTCATCATGGACTAATACATCAGTCTCGCCCGTAAGGTCATCATGGACTAATACATCAGTCTCGCCCGTAAGGTCATCATGGACTAATACATCAGTCTCGCCCGTAAGGTCATCACGGACTAATACATCAGTCTCGCCCGTAAGGTCATCATGGACTAATTTAGACAGAATGGAAGCAAAGCATCTATGGGATGAAATATCTAGGGCATCTAGATCTAACAGTATTTATGTCATGGGTGACTTTAATTTTAGTGGAATAAACTGGTTGAACAAAACAGGGAATAGTGAAGCAGAAGATTTTCTAGAATTAATTGACGATTGCTTTCTTACGCAACACATTAAGGAACCAACACGGGAAAATAATATTTTAGATTTAGTGTTAACTAACAGGGAAACACAAATTAATGACATCGAAATAGGGAGTGAGCTAGGGAACAGTGATCACAAAGAAATCAGATTTAGCATAGAATGGAATAGACCTGTAGGAGAAAATTCTGTTAAAGTGCCAGATTTTCGAAAAGCTGATTTTAATAGCCTAAGAAATTTTTTGGGTCAAATTGATTGGAAAGTCTTGGGTATGGGGTGTGGGCCGGTCTTGGAGCGAGACATGAACCCAGCGATGGGTGATGTAAATGGGGATGTCGATGTGGATTCAATATATAACTTATTTAAGAATATTCTAAACAAAGCACAGGAACGTAGTATACCACACAAATTGAATAGATCGAATACTAATGACCCAAAGTGGATAACAAAGAATTTGAAAAACCTTATAGGTAAAAAGAGAGCTTGGTACAAAAGGATTAAAAATGGGGAGGTCACTTTAGAACAGGAATTCGTTCAACTGGTTAAAAATGTTAAAAAAGAGATAAGGAAAGCAAAAAGAAACTATGAAGTTCGTATAGCAGGGCAAGCAAAGACAAATCCTAAAGGGTTTTTTCAGTTATATCGAACTAAGACTAGGGAAAGGATAGGTCCATTAAAAACTGAGACAGGTCAAATAACAGATAGTGATGAAGAGATGAGTAGTATTTTTAATAAATATTTTGTATCTGTATTTACTAAAGAGGAACTTAACAATATGCCTTCAGCCGAACAAGTCTATGTGGGTGGGGACGAGGACAGGTTGACGAGTTTAGCAGTTACCAGGGAGGATGTTCTTAAACAAATAGAAAACTCAAACCAAACAAATCCCCAGGGCCGGATGAAGTGTTTGCCAGGGTGCTTAAAGAATGCAAAGGGAGCTTTGTGACCCACTGTCAATCATATTTAATAAATCAATAGAGTCAGGCAGAGTGCCAGAGTTTTGGAAAGTTGCTAATGTGATACCAGTTTTTAAGAAAGGAGATAGATCACTTGCGTCTAACTATCGACCAATTAGCCTAACGTCTATTGTGGGAAAGTTACTCGAATCTATAATAGCAAATAAAATTCGTCTTCATCTTGAAAAACATAAATTAATAATTGAGTCGCAACATGGTTTTATAAATGGCCGTTCATGTTTAACAAATTTGTTATCTTTTTATTCTAGCATAGTTGAGGCAGTTGATAGTGGTAAGGATTGTGATGTTGTGTACCTTGACTTTAGCAAAGCTTTTGATACAGTGCCACATGAAAGACTGATTAAAAAGATAGAGGCTCATGGTATTGGTGGTGCTATATTAAGCTGGATTAGGGCATGGCTATACCAAAGGAAACAGAGAGTTAGTATAAATGGAGTCAAGTCAGAGTGGGAAAATGTTGTAAGTGGAGTGCCTCAAGGCTCTGTCTTGGGCCCTCTGTTGTTTATAATATATATAAATGATTTAGATTCGGGTTTGAGTAGTAACATTTGCAAATTTGCCGATGATACGAAAATCGGTAGGGAAATTAATTCGGAGGAGGACTCTCTATCACTTCAAGTTGATCTAGATAGGGTTTTGAAATGGTCAAAGGACTGGCAGATGCAGTTTAATGCTGATAAATGTAAAGTTCTGAGGCTAGGTAATGATGATAGAGTTACAAGATACGAGCTAGATGGTGTTGAGATTGCGAAGTCGGATTGCGAAAGGGATCTGGGAGTTGTGATTAGTAGAATTTAAAACAAAAGGATCAATGCATGAATGTTCGTAATAAGGCAAATCGGACACTCGGATTTATTAATCGCAGCGTTAGTAACAAGACACCTGGTGTGGTTCTCAAGCTATATCTTGCTCTCGTTAGGCCCCATTTAGATTATGCAGTTCAGTTTTGGTCGCCATATTATAGAATGGATATAAATTCACTTGAACGTGTCCAGCGTAGGATGACTAAGTTAATTCCCCAAATTAGAAATCTTTCATATGAAGAAAGATTAACAAAGCTTAATTTGCATTCACTGGAAAGGCGAAGAGTTAGGGGTGACATGATAGAGGTTTACAAGTGGATGAATGGACATAACAAAGGGGATATTAATAGGGTATTAAAAGTATCAACACAGGACAGAACGCGAAACAATGGGTATAAATTGGATAAGTTTAGATTTAGGAAAGACTTGGGTAAATACTGGTTCAGTAACAGGGTTGTTGATTTGTGGAACCAATTGCCGCGTAACATTGTGGAGGTGGAGTCCCTCGATTGTTTCAAGCATGGGTTGGACATGTATATGAGTGGGATTGGGTGGTTATAAATAGGAGCTGCCTCGTATGGGCCAATAGGCCTTCTGCAGTTGCCTTTGTTCTTATGTTCTTCTTATGTAATACATCAGTCTCGCCCGTAAGGTCATCATGGACTAATACATCAGTCTCGCCCGTAAGGTCATCATGGACTAATACATCAGTCTCGCCCGTAAGGTCATTATGAACTAATACATCAGTCTCGCCCGTAAGGTCATCATGGACTAATACATCAGTCTCGCCCGTAAGGTCATCACGGACTAATACATCAGTCTCGCCCGTAAGGTCAACATGAACTAATACATCAGTCTCGCCCGTAAGGTCATTATGAACTAATACATCAGTCTCGCCCGTAAGGTCATTATGAACTAATACATCAGTCTCGCCCGTAAGGTCATTATGAACTAATACATCAGTCTCGCCCGTAAGGTCATTATGAACTAATACATCAGTCTCGCCCGTAAGGTCATTATGAACTAATACATCAATCTCGCCCGTAAGGTCAGCATGAACTAATACATCAGTCTCGCCCGTAAGGTCATCATGGACTAATACATCAGTCTCGCCCGTAAGGTCATCATGGACTAATACATCAGTCTCGCCCGTAAGGTCATCATGGACTAATACATTAGTCTCGCCCGTAAGGTCATCATGGACTAATACATCAGTCTCGTCTTGGAAGAACACTACTGATCTTAACATTGTGATTGTAAGTTGCTCAGTGATCGTCTGAGAAAAGCATTTAGCGTGGTTGACACCAGTTGAGTCATCACATCTCACAAGGGAGCTGGTGGCTGAGCGAACACAACACTGGACGCGTGTTTCTGTGGTCCCGTGTTCGATCCCGGGCGCCGGCGAGAAACAATTGGCAGAGTTTCTTTCACCCTGATGCCCCTGTTACCTAGCTGTAATTAGGTACCTGGGAGTTAGTCAGCTGTCACGGGCAGCTTCCTGGGGGTGGAGGCCTGGTCGAGGACCGGGTCGCGAGGACACTAAGCCCCGAAATAATCTCAAGATAAGAAGGGTTCCCTACCACTACATGCAACTATTATCACTCATTAAAAATAAACTAAAAAAAAAGTGTCTAGTGATGAATCACTAAAACTTGAGGCTAAGCAAGTCTGCCTTTTATTAGGTAGAGACCTTAAGGTCCCAAGGCACCAGAAGAAGGTCGTCTCTGAGACGTGTTCGGTAAATAACTCTTAACTCACACTATTATTGCTATTTTATATATCTTGCTATAGCTTTTTTCAAGAATTTTTTGATGATTTGACCATTTGTTGCTGCGGGGATTATTTCCCCTCAGAGGCGAAGTATCTCCCAGACAGCAATAAATAGTGTCCCTTCTTGAGCAACCAATCACAGTGGACATTTTCCCACCAGTAAGACCTGTGGAAAACACATTTAGCAGAAAATGAGTCGTACATCGCCCTCTCCTGCCACTATGTATCCAAAATATTTTGTATAAAAGATATCTTTTATACAAAAAAGCTCCCCCACCTTTACCCTCTCTTTTTTGCTCGAAATTTGTTGGATTTAGTTTCCGTTAGTCGTTCAGTCTTTCAACCAATATCCATTATCTTCTGGTCTTCGTCCCTTCTAAGTGCTGTATACGTGATATGGCTTGGCGCTTCCTCCTGATGGTTTCCCATTCAGGTCGAATTGTCCAGAACTTTTTATTTTTAAAGTGTTGTCACGTACTTCTAAACGAACCGATAGAAACATTCATTTATTAAATTATTCTCTACATGTTTTTATGTTTTTTTTTTTTTACAAAATTGGAGTATAGATCTGATTATTCATCGGGATCTTTGCCTACACTCCCGCGCCTGGACACGATAAATAAATAAGAATTACATCTAAGTAACAGAGCATTCTCTTACGATGTAGTGCAAACATTATGATGAATCGAAAGATTTCTTCCTACGTGATAGATGTGACTGGGATACATTTGTGATATTTTACTCGACTCTTCCACAGATCTTACTCGTGTTTATATTTATTTATAACTCTAACAAGATTTCTGGCTTCGCAGATCGCTCTTCACAGCCTTTTACCATCAGTATACATTTACTGATTATATCACACTTATTCTTAAGCAAATTGTCAAAACTACAGATTCCACATTACAACATATTTTAAGCCAGAATAACTGTGGGAAAAGTATAATCAAATATTTTACTAGAGGGGTACCCGGAGGTGCCCGGGACTCTGACTAACCCTCCCCGCACCTCCATTCAACTCCTATTTTCCCTCCTCCACCTCTCTTTGTCCCATCTTTCTCGCCCTTCACCCCCTCTGTGCACTTCCTCTACCCCCCCCCCCCCCACCTCACCCCCCACTTTACCCTTCCATCTCTCAACTTCCTCCTTCTTTTAATCTCTTCCCGTTACACCTTATCCTACCCCCTCTCAGTAGTTTTCCTGTCTTCTCGCTGTCTGTCTGTCTGTCTGTCTGTCTGTCTGTCTGTCTGTCTGTCTCTCTCTCTCTCTCTCTCTCTCTCTCTCTCTCTCTCTCTCTCTCGAGAGAGAGAGAGAGAGAGAGAGATATATATATATATTGTGAATGAGAGAGAGACCATCCACAAGCTTGAATGGTCCCTCAAGCACATATGCAACTGAAAACTCCACACCCCAGATGGATTCGAACCCAGACAGCCAGGAGACAGCCAGCAAACCGTGACTGTACAAAAGATGCTGGTAGCCGAGGCTATTTCCCCTCGGAAATAACTCCAAGGGGTGTGGAGTTTTCAGTTGCATATTGGCTTGTGGACCATTCAAGCTTGTTCGCATTTGTGTTGCTCACGTGGCCCACAAAGTGAGGTGATTCGATGAAATAGGGTAAGATTAATGATTCTAACACAAATCTTCTCAATATTTCTTATGTTTTTCTTCACCGTCGAGGGTAGTTGAAAAATTAACTCTCCAAAGTTTCCTTTCACACTTTATTTATTGTCTGACTCCTAGAAGTGTTTCGTAAGACACTTCTTACATTTTCAAAGACAATTTTACTTACTCTGTTGAAGATTATATTCGTTTTTTGGGTGAGGTGATACAGGCATGAATCAATGGGTACATACAGTACAGTTGATACAATCAATGGGTACATTGAATCTTTTATCTTCTCACTCCTGTGTTGGTTCGGGGTCTTGAAGTGCGTTTCAATCTAATCCTTTTCTATTCCTTCTATTCCTCCTCAATCTATTCCTGTATCTATTCCCTGAGAAATAATGAACATAAGATAAATTATTCGTAGGCTTTCTGTAAACACTAAACTTTAGTGAAAAATCTTCCCAATAAGTATATCTAAGAATGGCAAACATTTATCAATTTCAGTCTCCATAGTAAATTTTATAGCGGTGACTTGATCATTAAGTTCAGCTACAAATTCGTCTGTACTTACATTTGTAGGCCAAATACACAAAATATCTTCAACATATCTTAACCATGAAATGATTCCAGGGGTAATTTTTGAAACAAATTTATTTTCGAAGAATTCCATGTACAAGTTTGAAAGCAACGGCGATAAGGGATTCCCCATTGCTATTCCAAAAGTCTGTAAATAATACTCATTATGAAAGGTAGATTTACATTCTTTTATACACAGCTAAACGAGATTGACAATAATATCAACAGACAAAGGTAATACATGGTTCATTATTTCCTGAGCAAGGTAATCAAGAATATCATCAACCGGCACTTTTGTGAACAAAGAACAAACGTCAAAACTGATTAACTTTACATCAGGATTGTTTTGAACAATATTCAATTTGTTAACTAATTCCCCCTCCCTATACGGCTCCTTGTTGTTGTGAGGGGGCTTGGTACTCACCTAATTGTGCTTGCGGGGGTTGAGCTTTGGCTCTTTGGTCCCGCCTCTCAACTGTCAATAAACTGGTGTACAGATTCCTGAGCCTACTGGGCTCTATCATATCTACATTTGAAACTGTGTATGGAGTCAGCCTCCACCACATCACTTCCTAGTGCATTCCATTTATTAACTACTCTGACACTGAAAAAATTCTTTCTAACGTCCCTGTGACTCATCTGGGTACTAAGTTTCCACCTGTGTCCCCTTGTTCGTGTCCCACCCGTTCTGAAGAGTTTGTCTTTGTCCACCCTATCAATTCCTCTGAGAATTTTGTAGGTGGTTATCATGTCTCCCCTTACTCTTCTGTTTTCCAGGGATGTGAGGTTCAGCTCCTTTTGCCTTTACTCGTAGCTCAATCCTCTCAGCTCCGGGACGAGCCTGGTGGCATGCCGCTGAATCTTCTCTAACTTTGTCTTGTGTTTAACTAGGTATGGACTCCAGGCTGGAGCTGCATACTCCTGGATTCGTCTTACATAAGTGGTATACAGGGTTCTGAAAATTCCTTACACAAGTTTCTAAAGGCAGTTCTTATGTTGGCCTGTCTAGCATATGCCGCTGATGATATTCTTTTGATGTGGGCCTTTGGGGACAGGTTCGGTGTGATATCAACCCCCAGATCTTTCTCTCTATTTGACTCTTGCAGGATTTCACCTCCAAGATGATACCTTGTGTTCAGCCTCCTGCTCCCTTCGCCTAATTTCATTCCCTTACACTTTCCCGAGTTGAACTTTAGCAGCCATTTTCTAGACCCATCCTCCAGTTTATCCAGGTCATCCTGTAGTCTCTGTCTATCTTCATCTGTCTTGATTCTTCTCATAATTTTTGCGTCATCAGAAAACATTGAGAGGAACGAGTTGGTGGGCGGCTCCGGAGTGTGTTGCTCCATGGGACAGTCCTCTGTCCTTTTGTGGCCTTATACTCCTGCTGCTGGCCTCACTAATTTTGCTGGACAACTTTTCCTTCCCCTTTTGTTTCATTTTCCTCCCCCCCCCCCTCTTCTCCTTTCTCATTGTCATTTCCTGCTGACCTTGTGCCTGTTTTGATCATTTGTAGTCCTTCTTTTGTTTAGATTCCGGGTGTTTGAGGAGGCATTCTCTTGCACCCGTAGAACTGTAGTACCCAACGTCTCGAGGAAGGGGGACCCTTTTATTGTCAATCCTCCTTTCATCAGTGAACCCGATCTCGACAGACTGACGGTTCTTAAGGTGGCATTTGTGGGGCGTATACTCATAAATGCACCCCTAGGGGGCCCCAGCAAGATCGGCAACATGTCTCTTGTTGGGTGTCCTGCCTCTAATTGTGGCTCCGTGGTGGGTGTGGGGGCACATTCGTGAATGAATGTCTTTCCTCTCGTCTCTATGTTGAAATCTGTTCCTTTTGTGCCTTCTCAGGCTCGTGGGGTGGGCGACCAAGCCCCCGAGTCGGACTGTGTTGGAAGACCAGGCTCTGTAGCTCCCGCTGCATTGGGCCCCGACCTTGCTCCTCCTTTGACCCTCCTGACTACTCCCCTCTCTCCCCTGTTGTTTGGTCGAGCCTCAAGCCCTCAGTGGTGACCACCTCGTCCCCTGGCACGGCTCAGTCTCTCGTTGTGACTACTGTGCCTTTTAGCCCCTCTCTCTCTCTCTCTGGGGGTTCTCAACGCCATCTACCCCACGGCCGCACTCGCACGATCCCTTTCCATACTGCTGCGTACCATGCCTTGTTTGGTCCTGTTTTGTGGGCCAAATACTTTGATCTCCTCCCTCTGGATTCTTCACCTCCTGACGATTTCTCCCTCAGTAGGCACCGTGTTGATTCCATAGATGGCTCTGTTACCTTCACCCCACCCGTCTCGGTACACGTGTCATTGCTGCTCCTTCTCAGGATGCAGCCTCCACTTGGCCGCCTTATCCTACCTTGGGGAGAACCCTGTTCGGGTTTCCAAGAACGCTCGGTTGAATGCCAGTGTTGGCACTGTTCTCCTCCCACCACATTTTGGGACCGGATTTGGAATCTATAGGCCTGCCACGAATATATTCGGCATATTCTCGAAGCCCAGTGCCATTCTGTTCTCCAGGTAGACTCGTTTACTAGTCCCCCTCGTGGTCGTCGTCGTCAGCCCCTTTGGGTTGTGAAGTCCTGCCATTGATGCTAGGACCCTTCCGCCCTCTGTCATTCTTTCTGGTACCAGGTGCTCCGTCCAGGAGTACATTCCCTCTCCTCGGCTCTGTAATAAGTGCTGGAGGTTTGGGCATGGTGCCCTCCGATGCTCCGGACTGTCTCTCTCTGTCCCATGTGTGGAGGCGAAGGTCACTCTAAGTCGGAGTGCACTTCTCCCAGGCTCGCTGCCTCAATTGCGGTGAGGCCCACCCTACCATTTCCTGTGTGTGTATCCATTACAAGCTAGAGGCAGCCGTCCTCAACTTGAAGCACCGGGAACGTTTGTCTTTTCCTGAAGCGAGGCGCCAAGTACGCCATCTCCCACCTTGCGCTAACGTCTCTTATGCTCGCGTGATGCGTTCTTCCTCTCCTCGACCTTCCACCTTCCTCAGTCTCACAATCGTTTCCAGGCCTTAGACCCAGACACGCCCACCACCTTCCCCTCTGTTCCTTTGAGTTCTGTCCCGAAGGGTCCCCCTCAAGGTTCTCTGTCTGGGGGTTCCCTTCTTTCTGTCCAGCCTGTCATGTCTTCTTCCTTGACTCCCTCTGATCCTCCTTCTCATAATTCTCCTCCGTCTATTAGCTTTCCGGTTTGGCGCCTGTCAGTGCAGGCTGATGTCCATCGCTCTCCCAACGGCAATCGTGTTTGATCTCGTTCTGCTTCTCCTGTGAGACGCTTGAATCTGTTGCCCAGTACATTGTTGCTGAAACGCCTGTCTCTTTGAGTCAGAAGCGTAAGCCTGGCTTCTCTCCTTCTTCCTCCCGTGTAAGAAGCTTCTCTTTCTTCCCTCGCCCCCTACCTCTGACTCTCTCGCTCCATCCCCTCCCATTTCAGTGGTTGCGCCCCCTGTTCCTTCTGCTTTGAGGTTTCTTTAGCCCCCGTTTCCCTCTCGGTTGCTGCCCTGTGCTGAGGTGCGCTCCCCCTCTTTCTACTCCCTCTCTTCCTGCTGCTGTCCTTGACTACTCCTCTCGGTCGGTTTGCCTCCTCCTCTTCCTCCTCACCTCTTCTGGTGAGCCCATCATTTGGACTCTGGACTCGCATCCTTTCCTGTCTTGATCTTTTTCTGCGTCGTCGTCTTTTTGATTGTGTAGGAAGCGGAAAGAGTGTGTGAGGAAGCAGGCAGAGTGTGTGAGAGAAGCAGGCAGAGTGTGTAGGAAGCAGGAAGAGGTGTGAGGAAGCAGGCAGTGTGTGAGGAAGCAAGGAGGAGTGGTGGGAAGCAGGCAGTGTGTGTGAGGAAGAGGTAGTGGTGTGAGGAAGCAGGCAGATTGTGTGAGGAAGCAGGCAGTGTGTGTGAGGAAGCAGGCAGGTGTGTGTGTGTGGAGGAAGCAGGCAGAGTGTGTGAGGAAGCAGGCAGAGTGTGTGAGAGAAGCAGGCAGAGTGTGTGAGGAAGCGGCAAGTGTGTGAGGAAGCAGGCAGTGTAGGATCAGTGAGGGTAGAGCAGGCAGAGTGTGTGAGAAGGAGGGAAGCAGGGAGGAGATGCAGAGTGTGTGGGAAGCAGGCAGTGTGTGTGAGGAAGCAGGCGGTGGGGTGTGTGAGGAAGCAGGCGGACAGTGTGTGAGGAGCAGGCAGATTGTGTGAGGAAGCAGGCAGAGTGTGTGAGGAAGCAGCAGAGTGTGTGAGGAAGCAGGCAAGTGTGTGAGGAAGCAGGCAGTGTGTGTGAGAAGCAGGCAGAGTGTGTGAGGAAGCAGGCAAGTGTGAGAAGCGGCAGAAGTGTGTGAGGAAGCAGGCAAGTGTGTGGAGAAGCAGCCAGTGTGGAAGCAGGCAGTGTGTGTGAAGGAAGCAGGCAGAGTGTGTGAGAAGCAGGCAGTGTGTGTGAGGATGCAGGCAGATTGTGTGTGTGTGAGAAAGCGGCAGAGTGTGCGAGGAGCAGGCGTGTGTGTGAGAGCAGTCAGAGTGTGTGAGAAGCAGGCAGTGTGTGTTAGAAAGCAGCAGAGTGTGTGAGGAAGCAGGCAGTGTGTGTGAGTAAGCAGGCCTAATGTTGTGA
>WNGS01006325.1:44174-56687 GCA_020271785.1 Procambarus virginalis | reverse complement strand
ATTCTATATATTTTTCTTCCTCGGTAACAGAGATTCCATGTTCTTATTATTTGGTTATTATGCTCATGTCGTCTTGGTAATTCACGTTGAGCTTTATCTAAAGCTGAGAATGTCTGCTTCTCTGTTTGTCTTGCCAATGATGAAAGGCAGAAGGTTATCGTTACCCTCACGCAACTTTCCTGAGGAGTGATGTTTGAATGGGGAGTGTTGTGGGGGCTCAGGGGTAGACCCACACGCCCCAGTAAGAATGACTCCTATTAAGACCTCCATTAACTCCTGTGAGGTCTAAAATAGTGTTTCGTCATCAATAGAGCTATTGTTTGTTATTTGTCTGTTGTTCGTCACAACACACACCCAACACACACACACACACACACACACCCACACACACACACAAAGCGAAAGAGCAAAGCTCAACCCCGCAAACACAACTAGGTGAATACACTCACACACGAGAGAGAGAGAGAGAGAGAGAGGGGAGAGAGAGAGGAGAGAGGAGAGAGAGAGAGAGAGCGGGAGAGAGAGAGAGAGAGAGACGAAGAAGAGAAGGAGCGAGAGACAGAGAGAGGAATGCATCTCATTGCATCGAGATTCGATGCAAATCTCATCGCTGAGACAGATAGAGGCATGAAGGGGGAGAGAGAGAGATAGAGAAAGAGATAGAGAGTTGAGAGAGAAAAATACATAGGGAGAGAGAAAAGAAAGAGAGAGGGGAGGGAGAATGGAAAGGAGAGGGAAATTGGAGAATTGTGTAGAAGGGTAATGGGAGGAAGGAAAACAACAGACAGATCCCCTGTCTATCTATATCTATAAAAGCTAATCTCTGTCTGTGTGTCTGTCTGTCTGAGGATGGAGGCGAGACGGTAGCAGTTACCCCGTCGCAGATCTCCGGTGTTAATGGTGATTGTTTTATGGGGGAAGGTTGTGACCCCTCATGCCCCTCCTTGAGTAGGATTGACTCCTATTGCGACAACCAATGATTCCTATGAAGACTAAAATAACATGTTGACTCTTCATAAAGTATCAACAATTATTTTCCAGCGGTTTCACACATACTAACGTAACAACAACTTTCTTACAACTTTATCTTCTAGAAGTCTTGTTTACAAACAGAGGTACTATTTACAGGTACTATTTACAGGTACTATTTACAGGTACTATTTACAGTTACTGTTTACAGGCACTATTTACAGGTACCAATTTCGGGTTACTATTCACAATACCCTCAACAAACCATAAAAGGCCGCTGTAGGAATACAAAATGTACAGCGAAGCCTGCCGGAAGGTAACGGAAAGCAGCGATATTAACAATTGAAGAGAGTCGGAAGGAAATCACAAATATCAATGAAAATCATTTTGATGCGATGGAGTGACTGAATCCGCGTCCTTAGTCGCCTTAACCCGCAGATAAGGCAGGTATCTGGTATTTACCAGAGTTACTCCATTGCCTCAAAAGGCTTTTAAGTGAAGTAATTGAAGTACGTGCTCATTTCTAATGCTTGAGGATTTTAAACTCAGGTAAACAGACTGAATAAATAAAGACTTCAATGGGGTCGATGAGATGCGGTGAGCAGAACTGGTTGACACGACGTATAATCACGTCATTGGAGAAACATATTTCAGAACCATCAATAATTAGGAGAGAGAGGACTCACCTGATATCAACCAGGTATCAACCTGCAACACTAAGAATGTAAGAACATAAGAACAAAGGTAACTGCAGAAGGCCTATTGGCCCATACGAGGCAGCTCCTATCTATAACCACCCAATCCCACTCATATACATGTCCAACCCGCGCTTGAAACAATCGAGGGACCCCCACCTCCACCACGTTACGCGGTAATTCGTTCCACAAATCGACAACCCTGTTACCGAACCAGTATTTACCCAAGTCAAACCAGTTACCAACTCAAAATGGTAATAGATGGTAACTCAAAATGAGACAGATGTCGAAAAGACGGAGCTCCAGATGCTCCGAGGAGCTAGCAACCACAGCATTAATGTCTTCAAGTACATAGTTGAGACAAAGGACTTCAACAATGAATCAGGATTAGGAAGATGAGATATTACAGTCCTGGGGGCGATAGGAGGATGAGGGACTGTCTCTGTGAAGTCCAAAAAAGTGGAAGGGAAGACCACGAACGACATGATGGAATTCATTGCCTGGAAATGTTTAGATGCCACTGAACAGTTTATCCCAGTCAAGAACGAGAAAAGCATCGTAAACCCGATAGTTGAATAGACAGTCCAGGGATGCTGAGGAGAGAAGAAAATACGGAAGCCAATAGAGAGACACTAAGGAGCGCCATACAATTAATCCACCCATATCAAGGGAGAAGCTGAGAGATACTATGAAAACGGCATTGCAGCAAAAAGCTAAATCCCAGTCAAAGATGTTGCAAATCCATAAGAAAAAATAAGAGTATCAGGTTGTGGCAAAGAAATACCCTCACCGAAAACGACAAGAAGGCTTGAGAGACACTGAACAACAAACAACCAAATTGGAGACCAAATTTGCAAGATGAAAAGCAGTGAGAAGAAACACCAGATGGCGCAGTAGTCACTGAACACGAAGTAAACAAAACCTTTGTGAACAAGACACGATAAACAGAACCAGACGTAACGTCACCAAGGCTGCTGAAGGAGGCTGCAGAGATACTTTCTCATCCCAGAACTAAAAGGTTCAGCACAACACTCCAGGTTAATAACTTACTCTCAGAGGTCTGGAAGAAGACAAAGATGGTACCAACTTTCAAACATAGACAGGCAAACAGGAGACACTCAATTTCACACCTGTCACAAAAGTGCTCCGTGCTCAGTACTGGAAAATGTAATAAGGTAGAGAATAACAGAGCGCCTGGAGAGAAGCAATTCTGTAAAAGAAAGTCAGCATAGATTCATAAGTGTGAAATATTGCCTGACCGACCTTTTTTGGTGATAATCTAATACGTGTCAGTGTTTGCAAATGACATAATGCCAGTGAAGAAAACAAACCCCAGAGTTGACTGCAGAAAAGGTCAAAAGGAGCAAAAGAAACCCCAGAAGAGGACACGTAATTATCTGACACACAATCGACTTGAGAATGGTCCAGGACGGACCGAAACGTCGTCGTCCCTTCATCTTCTAGTGTGTGGTCTGGTCAACACGTAATTAGCTGCTAGAACCACCACAGGTGTAAGGTCATAATAATGGGAAAATGAGAAATGTGATCTAGAGGCATGTGTGCATTACACGAAAACCTGTTACAGGAATCTAGAAGAAGCAATTATTATGATGTAGTTTACATAACCCCAACATTAACTCATTATCACAGGGTA
Organism: Procambarus virginalis; assembly: GCA_020271785.1. Lineage (NCBI taxonomy): Eukaryota > Metazoa > Arthropoda > Malacostraca > Decapoda > Cambaridae > Procambarus > Procambarus virginalis. The sequence goes on along the minus strand of WNGS01006325.1, from coordinate 53,369 downwards.
AAATAACAATTGTTGCATATTGGGAGCTGGCGAACGCCTTTTCAAAACCTGAGTTAAGGTCCATTCAAGGCAATTTATACAACCTATGTTAGACTAATGCTAAAAGATGCAGCGCCAACCTGGAATCCTCACCAAATGAAGCACAAGAAATAATTTAAAAAACGGCAAAACGACGTAAATATAAACTGTAAACACAAGTAAAAAAATATATGGAAATACTCGTAGCTTTCACGACTGGTCAACAAGTACTCACCTAGTTGTACTCACCTAGTTGTGCTTGCGAGGGTTGAGCTCTGGCTCTTTGGCCTCTCAACCGTCTCTGGCTCTGACCAGCTCTGGCTCTTTGGCCTCTCAACCGTCAATCAACAGGTGTACAGTTTCCTGAGCCTATTGGGCTCTATCATATCTACACTTGAAACTGTGTATGGAGTCAGCCTCCACCACATCACTTCCTAATGCATTCCATTTGTCAACCACTCTGACACTAAAAAAGTTCTTTCTAATATCTCTGTGGCTCATTTGGGAGCTCAGTTTCCACCTGTGTCCCCTAGTGCATGTGCCCCTTGTGTTAAATAACCTGTCTTTATCTACCCTGACGATTCCCCTGAGAATCTTAAATGTGGTGATCATGTCCCCCCTAACTCTTCTGTCTTCCAACGAAGTGAGGTTCAATTCCCGTAGTCTCTCCTCGTAGCTCATACCTCTCAGCTCGGGTACTAGTCTGGTGGCAAACCTTTGAACCTTCTCCAGTTTAGTCTTATGCTTGACTAGATATGGACTCCATGCTGGAGCCGCATACTCCAGGATTGGTCTGACATATGTGGTATATAATGTTCTGAAAGATTCCTTACACAAGTTTCTAAAGGCCGTTCTTATGTTAGCCAACCTGGCATATGCTGCTGATGTTATCTTCTTGATATGAGCTTCAGGGAACAGGTCTGCCGTGATAGGCCCCCAGGTCTTTCTCTCTCACTGACTCTTGAAGTATTTCATCTCCCAAGTGATACCTTTATCTGGTCTCCTGCTTCCTACCCCTATCTTCATTACATTACATTTGCTTGGGTTAAACTCTAACAGCCATTTGTTCGACCATTCCTGCAGCTTGTCCAGGTCTTCTTGAAGCCTCAAACTGTCCTCCTCTGTCTTAATCCTTCTCATAATTTTGGCGTCGTCAGCAAACATTGAGAGGAATGAGTCTATACCCTCTGGGAGATCATTTACGTATATCAGAAACAGGATAGGTCCAAGCACAGAGCCCTGTGGGACTCCACTGGTGACTTCACGCCATTCTGAGATCTCACCCCTCACTGTAACTCTCTGCTTCCTATTGCTTAGGTACTCCCTTATCCACTGGAGCGCCCTACCTGTTACTCCTGCCTGTTTCTCCAGCTTATGCATCAACCTTTTATGGGGTACTGTGTCAAAGGCTTTCCGACAGTCCAAAAAAATGCAGTCCGCCCATCCTTCTCTTTCTTGCTTAATCTTTGTCACCTGATCGTAGAATTCTATCAAGCCTGTAAGGCAAGATTTACCCTCCCTGAACCCATGTTGATGGGTTGTCACGAAGTCTCTTCTCTCCAGATGTGTTACCAGGTTTTTTCTCACAATCTTCTCCATCACCTTGCATGGTATACAAGTTAAGGACACTGGCCTGTAGTTCAGTGCCTCTTGTCTGTCACCCTTTTTAAATATTGGTACTACATTAGCAGTCTTCCATATTTCTGGTAGGTCTCCCGTTTCCAGTGACCTACTGTACACTATGGAGAGTGACAAGCAAAGTGCTCCTGCACACTTTTTCAATACCCATGGTGAGATTACATCCGGCCCAACAGCTTTTCTCACATCCAGCTCCAATAGATGCTTCTTGACCTCATCTCTTGTAATTTCGAACCTTTCCTAGGTCACCTGGTTTGCTGCCACCTCTCCTAGCGCCGTGACTTCTCCCTGTTCTATTGTAAAGACCTGGAACCTTTTGTTGAGTTCTTCACACACCTCTTTATCATTCTCTGTGTACCTGTCCTCGCCCACCCTAAGTCTCATCACCTGTTCCTTCACTGTTGTCTTCCTCCTGATGGGACTGTGTAGTAGCTTTGGTTCGGTCTTGGGTTTATTAGCTATATCATTTTCATACCTTTTCTCAGCTGCTCTTCTCACACTAACATACTCGTTCCTGGTTCTCTGGTATTTCTCTCTACTTTCTGGTGTTCTGTTATTACGGAAGTTCCTCCACGCCCTTTTGTTCAGCTTCTTTGCTTTCATACATTCCCTGTTAAACCACGGATTCTTCCTTTGCTTCTCTGTTTTTTCCTGTTGGGCAGGGACAAACCTGCTTACAGCCTCCTGACATTTTTGGGTGATATAGTCCATCATGTCTTGTACGGACTTGGTTTCGAGTTCTGTGTCCCAATGTATATCCCATAGGAATTTATTCATCTCCTCATAGTTTCCCTTTTGGTACGCCAGCCCTTTGTTTCCCAGTTCTTTTTTGGGGGTGATAATTCCTAGCTCAACCAGGTACTCAAAGCTCAATACACTATGATCACTCATTCCCAAGGGGGCTTCCAACTTAACTTCCCTTATATCCGACTCATTTAGGGTAAATATCAGATCAAGCAAGGCTGGTTCATCCCCTCCTCTCATTCTTGTCGGTCCCTTGACGTGTTGACTTAGAAAGTTTCTTGTTGCCACATCCAGCAGCTTAGCTCTCCATGTGTCTGGGCCTCCGTGTGGGTCTCTGTTCCCCCAATCTATCTTTCCATGGTTGAAGTCTCCCATGATTAGTAGTCTGGATCCGTTCCTGCTAGCCACAGAAGCTGCTCTCTCTATTATATTGATGGTGGCCAAGTTGTTTCTGTCATATTCCTGTCTGGGTCTTCTGTCATTCGGTGGGGGGTTATATATGACTACTACTATAATTTTCTGTCCTCCAGTTGCTATGGTACCTGATATGTAGTCCCTGAAACCTTCACAGTTCTGAATTACTATCTCTTCGAAACTCCAACCTTCTTTTAGTAGCAAAGCCACACCTCCTCCTTCTCTCCCTTCTCTCTCTTTCCTCGCTACATAGTAGCCCTGTGGAAACACTGCATTTGTTATGGTGTTTGTAAGCTTTGTTTCTGTGTGTGCTATTATGTCTGGGATGTAATGTGTAATGCACTAAAAGAAGAAGTTGTGGAAGCCACCCCAATCTACAAATATAAGTCCAGATTCGTCAAATGTTACGATCATTAGGATTTTTAACTTATAACACAACAGGTACAACAGTGGTGGTGCTTACTCATAGGTCAGCACAGCAAACACCACCAGAAACCACAGTTAACAATGCCTCAAACACCACAGCAAGCAACACCACTAACAATGCCTCAAACACCACAGCAAGCAACACCACTAACAATGCCTCAAACACCACAGCAAGCAACACCACTAACAATGCCTCAAACATCACAGCAAGCAACACCACTACAACCACTACAGAAATCCCCACAACAGCGGCTAACAGCACAACAACCACAGTTGATAACTCCACCATCATAAGTGCAATTAACATCACCACCACCACCACCACTGCTAACACACCACAACTACAGCTAATAACACCACCACAGCTAACAACGCCACAACCATTAACAAGCACACCACGACCAAAGCTAACGACAAAAAAACACAGCTAACTGCAAACTACACCACAACCAACAACACCAGTTACATGTATCAGGAGCAGCACAACTCACAACACCACCACCACAGCTAACGACGCAACAACCACAGCTAACAGCAGAAGACACCACAGGTGACAACACCAGTCACAGCTATCAAGAAACACACAGCGACCAACAGAGTTAAAGTATTGCCCAACAGCTTCCCTCAACGTGGCATATAGGGTCCTTCAAAACATCATCACCGTTTATTCTACTCATTCATTGTCCTAGACTGACTCATCTATTTAATCCACTCGTTGACTCATCATTTATTTTATGTTTACCCATTCTAGTTATTCACTTTTCCACCTCACTGATTCCTTCAAATATATTTTTCCTGATCATTTACACTATGATACTTTTATCCAGTCTTCAACTTCTGTCAGTCAATCTCCCAATCGCTGATGTTCAACAGGGACAATGAATACCAATGAAGATTACCTCAACAAAGAAGTCCTCCACTGATGAATATGTTGGTACGAAAGAGAGAAGAAGAGTGAGGGGGAAGATACAGCCGGGTGTACATTGATCAGGACATGAGTAAGGAAGAAAGAGAAGAAGCTAAGAGAAATAAAGAGGAAAAGAGAGTGAAAATGGAAAGAGCGTCAGGAAATGAGTTGGGAAGGAACAATATACGAGACCTCGGCAGGGAGGACGATAATTGGGCACACTAGGGAATTGGATCTAATCACACTGGCGAGGAAAGAGCCCAGAAGAATGTGTGTGTGTGATTAGACCATCACTCACAAACGCCACCCACCGGAATGGGACTCGCCCAAAGGAAGAGTCTACCCCCAGAAGGAAACAACGGAGCCTAGGTAGAAATTATCAGGATAAAAATGTTGGATACAAATGCAGATGGCATAACAAGTAAAGGAGTTGAGTTACAAGAGCATGTGGCAGAAATATATCCTCGTATCATCGCAGTTACAGAGGCGAGACTGACGAATGTAACAGAGGATGGAATATTATTTCCAAGAGGAAACCAAGTAATAAGAAAAGGGGGTAAACAGGTCACGGAAAGAAGGAGCAGTCCTACTGGCACAACAATATTGGAGCATCGATAAGATAGAGATCCTTGAGGTCATCAACCAGAAGAATTTTATATTAAGTGTGATATCTGAGAGGACCATGATGATAGTGGAAGGTGTTATTTACAGCCCTCCAATATTTTACGGAAGGTTGAGGGAGGAATATGATAATTGCAACAAAACACACCTGAACATTATATAACAGGTGGCCCCAGTTGCAAGGAGAGGCAGAGCAAAGATCCTAATATTTGGGGATTTTAACCACAAGGAAATAGACTGGTCAACAAAGGCTCTTCACGGGAGAGATGAAACATGGAGAGCAAGATTAGTGGACACTACAGACACACGCTTAATGTGATTGCATATCAAGGAGCCGATAGGGGAGAGAGGAGATGATCTACTAGCTCTCCCAGACGTTGTGTTTACCACAATATGAAGTAGAGTTTAGAGGATGTACCCAAGTTCTCTACATCAGCTTGGATTTACCCAAGCTGGTGTAGAGAACTCAAAACATGAGCACCACTAGAAGCAAGTAACTACTACATTTTCGTGTTTGACTGCATTGTAGAACTGAAGTGAGAAATGACTAGGGAGAATACTGAACAGGAGACTGCAGGAGGGTTACGGATTATCTGCAGAAGGTTAAATTGGAAACTGAAATTGAAGGAAAGGCAGTACATGTGATGGTGGAACTGATAACAGAGAAATGCAAAGAAACAACGGAACAGTTCATACCAAACAGGAGTGAAACGGACTAAATGAGAACGCAAACCCAAGGTTCAACAGTATAAGGAGGAAAAGGAGAAAACAGAAAATGCATGAAAATATATTGGGACATGGACACAGAGGCAAACAGGGAGGCACAAGAGAGGACAAGGAATGAACACACAAGAATGAGAAGAGCAACAGAGCAGCCGTTTATGATGACACTGTGGCAAAGGCAGAGTCATCCTATGCCGTTGCACAGCCTAATGTAGAGGAAACCAACTTAACGAGACCATGTGAGTAGACTGCAGGGACAGTCACAGGGAGGGACACTTTTGGAGAGAGAATGACAAAGAAGTGTGTGAAGTACTCACAAAAGGTTCCAGGAGGTATTCAAACCAGAACCAGCTTGGTGGCCAAGTAGGGGTGACAGCAGGCGACCAGAAACAACGCCAGACACAGTTGAAGCTAATGTAGAGGAGCTGGAAAGATACCTGGAGGAATGTGATGTAACAAGAGCAGGAGCACCAGACCCTAACACTATGGGAACCGAGGCAAGCTCAACAGAACTTACGTTACCAGTTACCAACAGTGTTTAACATTACACTAGAGACGGGAGTGCTGTGGAAAGTCTGATAAAAGGGCAAGTGTTCCATTACTCAAGAAAGGGGACTAACATGAACCATTGTAACTATAGACCAGTGTCATTAACATGCATTCCATGCAGGATTTTGGAACAAGTCCAGAAACTATTGAAGAACATTTGGAGCGAGTAATTGTTATAACAGAGGCACAACACTGCTAAAGAGAGGGAAAATCATATTTAAAAAACTTGACTTATTTATATGAGAGGTTTTTACCTCATGCCTTATCTTACATGGCAAGATAATGAAGGCAAGGTAGACTTCATCTTACCAAATTTCCAAAAAGCTTTAGATGCAGTTCCTCATACATGACTAATACACAAGATGGAGAGACAAGCTTGAATTATAGGAAGGGCTCAGGACTGGGTATGAGAGTACTGGAGAGACAGGAACCAAAGGGTCATAGTCACAGAAGATATGTCAGGCTGGAGAGGAGCGGGAAGTGGTGTTCCACAGAGCTCTGCCCTGGGACCATTGCTGTTTTTAATTTATGAAAATGACCTCAGAGAGGGAGTGAGCTGGTACATGTTGATGTTTGCAGGTGATGCAAAGTTAATGAGGAGAGTAAAACTTAAGACGATTCTAAGGTGCTGCGAGAAGACCTGAACAATCTTAAGAAGTGGACGGATAAATGGCTGTTAGAATACAATCTAAATACATGCAACGTAATGAAATTGGGTTAGGGAGACAGTCGAACTGTATTAAACTATACCAAAAGGGGAAAACAATTACAAGAAACCAAAAGATAAAGATCGGGGAGTAGACACAATTCCAACTCTAACACCAGGAGCTCAAGTGAACAAGATAACATCAGCAGCATATGGGAAATTGGTAAACATAAGAAGGTCATTTAACAATCAAAACAAGGAGGCCTTCAACTCCATACACACTGCCTACGTAAGACTATTACTTGAGTATGCAGCTCCAGCAGGCAACCCACACCTTGTGAAGCACAAGCAACAAGATTAGTGCCAGAAGCCTCAACAATGGCCACAGGTTGAGAAAACTCAACCCATTATCAGAATTAAAAAAAGGTACGACAAGGGGACATCAGTGGAAGTTGGATATGCAAATGAGTCGCAGAGTTGGGTGGTGGGGGTCGATCCCTGTATGGGTGATACACCACCCGCTCTTCCTACAAAAAACGTCGCCTTTCGCTCGTATGCTATACATAAAACAACAAAAATTCTCGTACTAGAAAACGTAAGAGGCTCGCGAAAGTGACGTACTATCCCCGTTTTCTGTTTTGGGTCCTCAGGTAGGTTAGGACAGGGCACTTTAAATTGACTGTTTTCTAGACGTTGGGAAACCTTTGGAGGACGAGCTGAATAGACGAGTGGAATCATTGAGGAAAGAAGTTGTTAAAGCTATAATTCCATCCATAACTTTAACAAGAACTGTGATACAAGCGTCAACACTGATAGTTGTTGTTGTTAAAGATTCGCTACCTGGAACAAGAAGTTCCAAGTAGCACGGGCTATGGTGAGCCCGCAGTGAGGTAAAGAGGGGCGCTAGGTATATACAGCCAGGAGGCGAGGCTAAACAGCTAGGTCTCACTCTCCCCCTTACTCACTAATAGGTAGCTCTGATAGGTAAGCTCCCTCCTCAGTCAGCTTGTTGCTCTGCTCTTGCACTCACTCACTCACTCTACTCACCATTGCGTGCGTTAAGCCTCTCCCGTGATGAGTACAGGACCAGGTGATGGTTGGAGTGGTGGGTGCCCGGACCGGTGCGTAGAGTGCCGTTCACTCCCTGCCGGGAATCTGTAAAACACAATAGTGGTCCTGTTTAGTGTGTGTGTGTGTGTGTGTGTGGTGTGTGTGTGTGTGTGTGTGTGTGTGTGTGTGTGTGTGTGTGTGTGTGTGTGTGTGTGTGTGTGTGTTTTCTCACTCACTCACCTAATTGTACTCACCTAATTGTACTCACCTAATTGTGCTTGCAGGGGTTGAGCTTTGGCTCTTTGGTCCCGCCTCTCAACTGTCAATCAACTGGTGTACAGATTCCTGAGCCTATTGGGCTCTATCATATCTACATTTAAAAATGTGTATGGAGTCAGCCTCCACCACATCACTGCCTAATGCATTCCATTAGTGTGTGTGTGTGTGTGTGTTGTGTGTGTATGTGGTGTGTGTGTGTGTGTGTGTGTGTGTGTGTGTGTGTGTGTGTGTGTGTGTGTGTGTGTGGTGTGTGTGTGTGTACTCACCTATATGTACTCACCTATATGTGTCTGCAGGATCGAGCATTGACTCTTGGATCCCGCCTTTCGAGCATCAGTTGTTTACAGCAATGACTCCTATCCCATTTCCCTATCATACCTGGTTTTAAATTATGAATAGTATTTGCTTCCACAATCTATTCCTTAAGTGCATTCCATTTTCCCACTACTCTCACGCTAAAAGAAAACTTCCTAACATCTCTGTGACTCATCTGAGTTTCTAACTTCCATCCATGTCCCCTCGTTCTGTTACTATTCCGTGTGAACATTTCGTCTATGTCCACTCTGTCAATCCCTCTGAGTATTTTATACGTTCCTATCATGTCTCCCCTCTCCCTTCTTCTTTCTAGTGTCGTAAGGCATAGTTCCCCCAGGCGCTCCTCATACCCCATCCCTCGTAGCTCTGGGACGAGCCTCGTTGCAAACCTCTGAACCTTTTCCAGTTTCATTATGTGCTTCTTTAGAGGGGGACTCAATGATGAGGCGGCATACTCTAAGACTGGCCTCACGTAGGCTGTGTAAAGAACCCTAAATGCCTCCTTACTTAGGTTTCTGAATGATGTTCTAACTTTTGCCAGTGTAGAGTACGCTGCTGTCGTTATCCTATTTATATGTGCCTCAGGAGATAGATTAGGTGTTACGTCCACACCCAGGTCTCTTTCGCGCATCGTCACAGGTAGGCTGTTCCCCTTCATTGTATACTGTCCCTTTGGTCTCCTATCTCCTAGTCCCATTTCCATAACTTTACATTTGCTCGTGTTGAATTCCAGTAGCCATTTCTCTGACCATCTCTGCAACCTGTTCAGGTCCTCTTGGAGGATCCTGCAATCCTCATCTGTCACAACTCTTCTCATCAACTTGTGTGTGTGTGTGGTGTGGTGTGTGTGTGTGGTGTGTGTGTG
>WNGS01006325.1:21725-32035 GCA_020271785.1 Procambarus virginalis | reverse complement strand
TCGTCCGGGACGGCTGATAACTTCACAGTGACTTCGTAGTGGTGAGAGGCAGTTCCCTCTGGAGACAGTGACAATGACAATTGGGAAACGTGCGACGACCGCCGAGACGTAGGCTGGCTGCCGTAGTTGGGAGGAAAGTTGACGGCCAGAGACCGACTTCAACCCTGCGACGTACTGTAGAGGAAGGAGCACGGACCCTGCTGTGTACAGAAGCGGCGAGACGCGACATCCTAAGGCGTGGCTTGTGTTTCTGGATGGTGAACGAGGCGAGAGCCTGGACAGAGCTACAACCCACTGTCATCCTAGGATAGGTGAAGTAGTGTTTACAGTTACCCTCCCTTTCCCCTTTAGTTAGCTTATATATTCTTGTCAGGATATTTTATATGTCGTGAGCAAGTCTCACTTGAGTCTAAGTCACAGAGTGCACAGTATGAGGTGAGCCTGCCCAGAGCGCTCACAGTATCAGTTTACATATATATCTATGTGTGGGTGTGTGCAAGCACCAAGATTCATCAGAGAATTTACTGTGACTATTATTAATTTACAGTGAGTATTATTATTATATATATGGTAGTAAACCAGATATTGGTGTGTTGATCTCTATAATCTATTGAATATACATGCCTGTGTGTTGATCTCCTGATCTATCGATATAAATGCCTGTGGATTGATCTCTATGATCTATCGATATAAATGCCTGTGGATTGATCTCTATAATCTATTGATATAAATGCCTGTGGATTGATCTCTATAATCTATTGATATAAGTGCCCGTATGTTGATCTCTATAATCTATCGATATAAATGCCTGTGTGTTGATCTCTATGATCTATTGATATAAATGCCTGTGTATTGATCTCCATGATGTATATATATATGCCTGAAATTTGATTACTGATTTATATATGACATGATTGTACTGAATAATATCATATACGTGAAGTGATTGCCAGTGATATCTCTTTAAGAGAAGTATAGATCTAAAGAAAAGTTCAGTGATCAAGCGAGTGCATTCACAGTAAATATTATTAAGAATAGAGTAATCTTTTGGTACGGTGAAAAGCCACTGTGAGAGTATTGTGAATAAGATGTTGATCGTGAGGCCAGTGAAATCATAAGTAAGCCATGTGAATGTTGAATAGTGTTTTGGAAAAAGTTAAATAAACGGGGATCGTGACAGAATTAGAAAACAAGTACTAGTCTGTTCCCACGATCACGAGGGTCCCGGTCAGCTGAGATCTGACAGGTGACGTGTGGCGCTGTCGGGTGTTGCCATATCGGTGCGTTCCAGAATATTATGCTATGAATGGAGCAATTGTCATATATTATTCCTGATACATTGATGCATATATATTTCTCGTTGTCTTTTAAAGTAAAATACCAAAACTCTTTGGTGTTTGATATCATCCCCTCCATTTATCTTGTGACCGTGTAATGAAGTAAAGCAGAGTGACCTGCCTGATACCATATTATTGGAATTTGCTCTTGCCACAATTACACCTGACCACTGTAGTGTTACTGGACACCTGAAAACCAGTTGGCGACCTTGAAGGCTGTGTAAGAGTTCGGTGTCGGGGTGGGCCACAGATTGAGGGAACGATCTGTGCCCTCACTCATCTTGCAATCTAAAGGCCGGTTGTGAGATCGACTGGGGTACTCTCCGAGGCGAGCAGTGGAGCCTAGAGATCGAGGAAGACCCGCAGAACGACGGTGAGTAAGGGTTATTGTCGGGGCAACCACCTGGAAAGGAGATCCAGTCTACCTTGGCTTTAACCCTTCACTAACGAGAACACCGTGAAACCCCGACATTTGGCGACCTTGCCAGGATTAAGAGCAAGATCAAGGTGGTAATTGTGGTATTAAATATCAGGGCCAAGTTTTCACTCATTGTCACAAGATGGAGGGTGATAAAGTAGCCAGGTTTATAGACACGAGAGACGAGCAAGTACTGGAGGAGTGCACCAAGGCACAGCTGCAGACGATCGCCGACCACTTTGGGATCAAGTTGAGAGCTTCCAAAGTGGGAGAGAGAAGACTTGAGATCAAGGCACAGCTGCAACGAGAGGGGCGCGAAATAGAAGCTAGGACGAAGCTGCAGGAGGTTGAGGCGAACAAGGAGATTGAGCTGAAACGAGCTGAGCTAGGACTAGTTCCAACTGCCCCACCACAACAGCAGGAAGACCGCCGAGTGAGAGAGAGGGATTTGCCCGTCTTCGTGCCAATGAGGCTGAGGGCTTCTTCGAGCATTTCGAAAGGTCGCTACGTTGAAGAAGTGGCCGAGGGCAGAGTGGGCGGAGCTAGTTCAAGGAAGGCTCACTGGTGAAGCTCGTGAAGCTTATAACATGCTCGACCTCCAGGAATGTACCAACTATGATGCAGTAAAACGGGCCGTGCTCCATTCGTTCAAGCTGACGCCGGAGTGCTATAGGAAAAGGTTTAGAGGATGTACCCGATCGCCAGGGAAATCGTATGCGGAGACGGCGAGGGACATGGAAAGGAAATTCTCGAAATGGCTGGAGTCGGAAGGAGCAAGATCGGCTGAACAGATCAAGAGGCTAATGGTCATGGAAAAGTTCATGTCCGTGCTCTCTCCCGAGATTAGGGTGAGAGTAAAGGAAGCGGACATCAAGGACCCGAGAGCCGCAGCCGATCGAGCAGACATGCTAGAGGAAGCTTTACGTCCATGTCGAGAGGGACAGCACCGACCGCCCGCATTCTCCAGTTATGGGAGGAATAATAGAAGGTCGGACGGTTGGAGGAAGGGACCGAGTTCTCCCAAGTCCTACCCCTCGAGTGGAGACAGCAGAGGACAGAAGAGTGCTGTGGAACCGCCGAAGAAGTCACCGAGGGAGAGCTCAAGAGATCTTGTTATCGTCACGGCCGGAGATGCTGAGCACGAGTCTTTGGAAGGCGCAAGAGGAGTCCGCGGAAGGAGAAGGATCCGCTGTTTCAACTGCGGGTTAATAGGACACATGGCGCGCGAATGTAGACGTCCTAAGCAGCGGGGTTACGTTGCTTTTGTACGGGTAGAGGACCAGTTAGCCGAAGGAGTGCGGGATGGACCCGTACGTAGGAAGAAGGAGGCTAACCCATTCGTGCGTGAGGGAACTGTAAGGGTGGGGGACGCAGACCCCATCCCGGTAATGATGCTGAGAGATACTGGGGCGGAATTTACCCTGGTGAGCAGAACCCTTTTCCCTGAGTGTCACGAGAATACCTGTGTAGGTGAGGCAAGTGTGACCACTGTGGGAGGCCCAGTGCAGATGCCCCTACACCAGGTAACCCTGAGTTCGGTTTATGGATGCCAAACCCTAGTAGTGGGGGTCTGTGCGACGATGCCCACGAGGGAGGCACAGGTCATTTTGGGAAATGACGCATGTGGAGGACGTGTCCTACCGAACCTCGTGAAGGACGAGGAGTGCTTGGAGCACCTAGAGAAGAAAGGCGAAGTGTTCGACGCCTGTGGGGACGAGAAAGGAATCGCCATGGAGGCGTTCCCTGTCTGTGCTATGATTCCGAGGCAGCGCGAAGGACAAGGAGGACGTGGATCTGATAAGGCCGACGAGGAGACGTCCGCCGGCCTGGGAATTGATCACCTCGTCATGGAACCCGGAGAGCGAGTGGAGGGCGAAGGCAGCCCAGAAGGTGAGGTACAGGTGACCCTCACCGGTTCTCCAGGGATGGACCGCACTCGTCTCGAGGAGGTGCAGCAGGCAGAATCCCCAAGTTGATTTGTAAGGTCAAAGGAGGACGTGTTGGTCCCGAGAAAGCTACTCACTTTAACAGGCAAGAAGGCATATTAATAAGACAGTGTAAACCTGTAAGGATGGAGGTCGGAAAAGCCTCTCCAGGTACGAGAGGCCAAGTAGCGTTGCCAGCCAAGTGCAGAGCGGCAGTGTTGAGTCCGTTGCACGCTGTTGACTCTGCGGGTCACCTAGGGGTGACCACGATGCGACGTTCAACGTCGAGAGAAGTGGCTGGGCAACTACAACATCTTTTCTCTTGGGTGAGGAGGCCCAGGGAAAATCAGGCTGACAGTGGAAATATATTCCGGTCTGAATGTGTCAGACGAACAATGACGAGTTGGGGAGTGATGCAGATTCGGTCGTCGCCCTACCGATCGCAGTCGAAGGGGGCGGTCGGAAGATTCCACTCCACCTCAGAGACAACTCTGAGAATGTTCTGCGTAGAGCAGGAAGACGAGTGGGAAGAGACAGCGGACCCTGTTTTGTTGGCCATTTGCAAAGCAGTGGCAGAACCGTTAAACTTCTCACAGTTCCAGCTGGTGAACGGACGTGAGGTGTGGAGCCCTCGGTCCGCAATAGGTAAGCAGTGGACGCCCAGGATGACCTTGAAGACGGTCTGCAGACACATGAGGAGTGTCACACATTGGCGGCTGCAATACTGGCTGGAAGCCAAGATTTTTAGTGGCAAGGACAACGTAGTCGCAGATGCGTTGTCCCGCATGCACTAACCAGACATGACTCTTATTTTAAGGGGAGGGGTATGTGACGGTGTTCCCCCCCTTCTAATTCTCCCACGCCTGCTGTAAGAGTCATGTCCACTATTCCCGAGCGTTCTCTACATTGCAGGCATCAATTGAACATATGTGGGAGAGAACAGTATTCTCGATGAGCCGAGAAATTTGCGAAAATAGAACATTTTGGCCTGTGGGATAGGCCCTTTAGGGAGCCAATATGGCGCTGGCGAGTCTGTTCTCCCGCCAAAACTGTGTGACGTCAGTGGCGCCAGATTGGTCACCGTCAGCGACGTGGCACTGGGAGCCAATGAAAACCAACTTTGGGAAAAGTGACGTCACATAGGCATGGGGGGTCCGGCCGTGTTGGCGCCAGGCGATATCAGTCTTTCACGACACGTCCGAGAGGTAGGACGCGCGATCGGTCATCCTGTCAGAGTGACGGATTTACCGAACTCCGGTGGATGTAAGCGTCTCCAGTTGTTGGCACGCACTCTGTGAGGTCTTCCTGCAACCCAGATGTGGCTCAGATAAGGAATTGACAGAATATTGAGCAACAAGTGCTCAGGGACAGGTGCGTTGCAAGAAGTGGGCCGGGCATCGACGTGTGTCGTCGTTGGCAGTTCACCAGTATAAGAGACAGCTTAGTGGCCGGGCCACCCACCGTGAGTGAACCGGGTTGACAGCCTTGTCAACCAGGTTGAACGTGTGATCGACGATCCTGTCAAGTTTGACAGTAACCCCACCTTCGTGGAACCCTACGAGTCAACAGTTGGATGCAAGCACGTCGAGAAGTCTTCCCAAATACCTAGCGATATATCTAGACGACGAGGGAATTGACAGTGAAGTGAGCTTCAAGTGCTCTGAAGTCGGGTGCTGTGCGTGTGGAGCTTAAGCAGTATCGTCTGGGACGGCTGATAACTTCACAGTGACTTCGTAGTGGTGAGAGGCAGTTCCTCTGGGAGTACAGTGACAAGGACTAATTGGGAAACGTGCGACGACCGCCGAGACGTAGGCTGGCTGCCGTAGTTGGGAGGAAAGTTGACGGCCAGGAGACCGACTTCAACCCTGCGACGTACTGTAGAGGAAGGAGCACGGACCTGCTGTGTACAGAAGCGGCGAGACGCGACATCCTAAGGCGTGGGCTTGTGTTTCTGGATGGTGAACGAGGCGAGAGCCTGGACCAGGAGCTACAACCCAACTGTCATCCTAGGATAGGTGAAGTAGGTGTTTACAGTTACCCTCCCATTTCCCCTTTAGTTAGCTATATATTTCTTGTCAGGATATTTTATATGTCGTGAGCAAGTCTCACTTGAGTCTAAGTCACAGAGAGCACAGTATGTGGTGAGCCTGCCCAGAGCGCTCACAGTATCAGTTTACATATATATCTATGTGTGGGTGTGTGCAAGCACCAAGATTCATCAGAGAATTTACTGTGACTATTATTAATTTACAGTGAGTATTATTATTATATATATTGGTAGTAAACCAGATATTGGTGTGTTGATCTCTATAATCTATTGATATAATGCCTGTGTGTTGATCTCTATGATCTATCGATATAAATGCCTGTGGATTGATCTCTATGATCTATCGATATAAATGCCTGTGGATTGATCTCTATAATCTATTGATATAAATGCCCGTGTGTTGATCTCTATAATCTATCGATATAAATGCCTGTGTGTTGATCTCTATGATCTATTGATATAAATGCCTGTGTATTGATCTCCATGATGTATATATATATATGCCTGAAATTTGATTACTGATTTATATATGACATGACTGTACTGAATAATATCATATACGTGAAGTGATTGCCAGTGATATCTCTTTAAGAGAAAGTATAGATATAAAGAAAAGTTCAGTGATCAAGCGAGTGCATTCACAGTAAATATTATTAAGAATAGAGTAATCTTTTGGTACGGTGAAAAGCCACTGTGAGAGTATTGTGAATAAGATGTTGATCGTGAGGCCAGTGAAATCATAAGTAAGCCATGTGAATGTTGAATAGTGTTTTGGAAAAAATTAAATAAACGGGGATCGTGACAGAATTAGAAAACAAGTACTAGTCTGTTCCCACGATCGCGAGGGTCCCGGTCAGCTGAGATCTGACAGGTGACGCGTGGTGCTGTCGGGTGTTGCCATATCGGTGCGTTCCAGAATATTATGCTATGAATGGAGCAATTGTCATATATTATTCCTGATACATTGATGCATATATATTTCTCGTTGTCTTTTAAGTAAAATACCAAAACTCTTTGGTGTTTGATATCATCCCCTCCATTTATCTTGTGACCGTGTAATGAAGTAAAGCAGAGTGACCTGCCTGATACCATATTATTGGAATTTGCTCTTGCCACAATTACACCTGACCACTGCAGTGTTACTGGACACCTGAAAACCAGTTGGCGACCTTGAAGGCTGTGTAAGAGTTCGGTGTCGGGGCGGGCCACAGATTGAGGGAACGATCTGTGCCCTCACTCATCTTGCAATCTAAAGGCCGGTTGTGAGATCGACTGGGGTACTCTCCGAGGCGAGCAGTGGAGCCTAGAGGATCGAGGGAAGACCCGCAGAACGACGGTGAGTAAGGGTTATTGTCGGGGCAACCACCTGGAAAGGAGATCCAGTCTACCTTGGCTTTAACCCTTCACTAACGAGAACACCGTGAAACCCCGACAGTTTATGGGACATGTGGCTCAGCAACTTACATCTAGAACAATTGAAAATTTATTTGGAGCTGCTGATCAATTTTTGTTTGATGGTTGGTTTGAAAAAAAAAAAAAATCAAGATCACCCCCAGTAAATTATCTCTTTGTCGATTTTGAGGAGAGTAGAATGGAAGTAAATACTGAAATTTTGAATTAGGCATTAGAGGATAATCGATATCAAAGTGGAAAACTCCTCCATCCCCAAGATTGTGAGTATATTAATCTTTACTTTGACCATATTACTAATAATGTGTATATTGTTTATTCAATACATGAATTACAAATCATTTATAAAACACATATAGATGATGACAAAAATTCATTAAACAAGAATAATGACCGGTCTCTGGTAAGTGGCTTAGATGCCTACAGTTTGGTAATGACTGGAGCAGATAAGCGATATAAAGTATTAGGTTCACATCGTATTTTATATAACACATTTCTAAATGTCTCTAATGGAGAGATGTTCAACACTAGTCTACAAGGAAGCCCTCCAAACCCTTACAGAGCAAGCTGAGCATCTGTTAAACAAATGGACCCAGTACGACATCCCTATCCAACTCAAGCAAACCATCAACAGTGAACTATTTAACCTGAAACAACAACATAAAACTCGTGTAGAAACAAAGACACTCCGTAAGTTAACAGCCCTAAACGGTGGACAGTTAAAGATCCCTCGTCCTAAAGATGGCTACATTAACCTGACTTCTTATGATCTTACCCAGGACCAACGAGACCTCTTAAATCTTGGTCTAAATTGTCAATTCATATCTAAACCAAAGCTGCATCAAAAACGCCTGGAAATTGAAATGCTTCTGGACGACATCCAAAAGCTAGAAGACAACAAAAAAGTCATCACCACTGACACACTTCAGGCTGAACTATTAGCAAAAGCGGGGAACATATTAATCTACAATCTTAACCCCACGACTCAAAGAAG
The DNA here is from genome assembly GCA_020271785.1 of Procambarus virginalis. NCBI lineage: Eukaryota > Metazoa > Arthropoda > Malacostraca > Decapoda > Cambaridae > Procambarus > Procambarus virginalis. The sequence goes on along the minus strand of WNGS01006325.1, from coordinate 23,904 downwards.
CAGCAAAACAACTAAAAAATCTGAAAGACGTAACAATAAAAAAAAGCCGACAAGACAGCAGCATATGTATTGATTCCTACCCAAGAATACATGAACAAAATTAGCGATATCCTTAATGATGACTCTAAATTTCAACGAATCACGAGGAACCCTGTGGAAGACCTTAAGCGGAAAGTAAACAAAACAATTACGGCAATCAACGCAAAGAAAGATAGTGTGCATTTCAATAAACTTCAAGGCGACTATGGCTTAGGATATGCCCATGGCAATGTTAAGACACATAAACCAGGTAACCCACTACGCCCTATAATCAGCCAAATACCAACTCCAACTTATCACCTGGCAAAAAAACTCAATGAACTCCTAACTCCAAGTAAGTATAGTCTACAATCATCAGCAGATTTCCTAGAATTAATCAAATCTACCCAGCCCGATGGAATCATTGCTTCCCTGGACGTGGAATCCCTATTTACCAACGTCCCAGTCGACACAACCATAGGAATGATACTGGACAGAGTATACAGAGACGAGAGCACCCCCAAATTAGACATACCTGAGCCACACTTGAAGAGTCTTCTCGAAGCATGTACAAAGGAAGCCCCTTTCATCAGTCCACAAGGAGACATGTATTTACAAATAGACGGAGTAGCAATGGGCTCTCCCTTAGGAGTTTTATTTGCTAATTTTTATATGGGAACCATCGAAGACAGGGTCTTCAGTAGCAGACAAAAACCAACTGTATATTGCCGTTATGTAGATGACATATTCGTAATAGTAAAAGACTCAGATGAACTAATTGACCTAAAAAGACATCTAGAGAGAGAGTCAGTACTCCGATTTACACATGAAAATAGTGAAAATAACAGTCTGCCATTCTTGGATGTACTAATAACAAAAACAGGAACCTCTTTAAGCACCAACGTATATACCAAGCCCACCAACATAGGATTATGCCTGAACGGTAGAAGTGAGTGCCCCCAAAGATACAAAGCCAGTGTTCTCAATGCTTATATTCGTCGAGCGCTTACCCACTGCTCTGAATGGAGCAACGTGAGTAGAGAGTTTGAAAGAGTAACTCAGGTATTGGTGAACAACGGATATAGCAACGCGGAAATAAACGCTGCTATAAGAAGACACTTGGACCGTTGGTATAATCCAGAACCTAGAACAGAAACCACAATACCTCCAATAAAATTATATTACAAATCAACCATGCACAGTGAACATATAAAAGAGGAAAGAATAATGAAAGAAATAATCCGTAAAGGAGTAAAAAGCACTACTCCTAACCAAAACATAAACCTGATAATATTCTATAAAACCAAGAAGACTTCCGAACTCCTTATCAAAAACAGCCCGAAGCCGACAGAGAACCCTCTACAGCAGTCAAGCGTTGTATACATGTACACTTGCCCCCACGAAGGATGTAACCTTCAATCTAAGTACATAGGTATGACGTCGACCAAGCTGACGAGGCGTTTGACATGCCATCTTCAATCCGGTGCCCCTAGGAATCACATGAGACAAGCCCATGACATCACCCTAACAAGAGAAATGTTGAACAAAAATACATGCATAATAGACAAAACCCAAGATGCAAGAAGATTACAAATTCTTGAAGCAATTCACATAAGAATAGAACAACCTACCATGAACACCCAAATCACGGAACTATTTACTCTACCCACAATGAGAGTAAGGACAAGACCAGAACATAACGATGCCAACACAGAAGACAATGTTCAACATAACAGGCCAATTACACTGGATTAATCTTTGTATGTAGATACCAGCTGCCTCGTATGGGCCAATAGGCCTTCTGCGGTTACCTCTATTCTTATGTTCATATGTTTCACCCCATTTATCCCTTATGTATCCCCTATGTTTTCACCTTTATTGTCTTATCACCTGACCCAGTGCGGGTATAAAATCAACCACATTGTAAATTTCTTCACTTGAGAATGAACCATGGAGGTTCGAAACGTTGTGCAAATTGTATAAATAAGTGTAATACATTCTATAGTAATTCACCTCTTTTCTTCACCCGGAAATTACGAAAATGAGTTTTGGAGAACTCCTATTTCAGCTAAGCCCTGATGCTAAGAAAATAGTTAGAGGGATAGAAGCCCTAAATCAGAAGATAGTAAATACAGAATATGCGGTCATATAATGAGATATA
>WNGS01006325.1:0-11420 GCA_020271785.1 Procambarus virginalis | reverse complement strand
ATTTAAGCCGAAGAGTAGTAACATCTAGAAGTCTGCTGATTTTTATTGGATGATCCATAGATGTGTGCTCCTCTTGCATGATAGTATGATGATAGATGGAATTACTGGTGTCATTTCACTTTGCCTCAGATCTACAAGATCTTGTTGAAGTTCTCGGTGCACTGCTGCTCTCAGATTGCTCATTGACAATCCAAGGTTACACTCATACGTCTCCTTTAAGGCAGATTCTTTGGCTAACTTATCAGCTCTATCATGCATTCGGAGGCCAACATGAGATGGAGACCACATGAATGGACTCTGTTACCATCCTTAATAATTTTGTTGTATTGTGTCTAGCTTCGGACACGAGCATGTTACAGTTATGTCTTAAAGAGTTGAGAGCATTTAAGGATGATAAGGAGTCACTTACATTAATGTATCAAGTTTGGAGACTTGTACACATTTCAGTGCAGGAGCAAGGCAAATAGTTCAGTCTGAAGGGTAGAGGCCCAGTTGTTTTATACGGACTGGCCACTCAAGTATAGGCCATCGCCATTTTCAGACAACTGCACTTCCAGTTTCACCCGTGGTGCGGTGTAGGGAACCATCAGTGTATATGATTTGAGAGAGAGAATGTTCTGTGGACAGAGCATCAATATGGCTTAAGGCGTGAGCTTTGCCTCAAGACGAAGCTTGGGCTGATCTCTAATTTGCTTCTTGGGAGGAAAGGGAGGGATTAAAACTGGAAAGAGTGTAACCTCCCACGGTGCAGGAAAGTGCCGTTGTTGTTTCTCTTGGTACAAATCATGAACCTGATACATTCTGAGTTGAGTTCCAGCTTTTGTTATCCATTTGGAACAATGCTGATCTTCAATAAAGAAATTCTGGAGGGCTATGTGCAAGGACTAGGATGAGTTAGCCTAAGCATTTTAATACTAATTGACAGTTAATTCAGTAACACGATCAACAACGCTCGGATATTTAGTTCCTTTCTCATATTAAGTATCTTTGTGGTACGAGGGCACCCAAGGATTATCCTCAAGGCTTCGATCTGCAATTTTTCAAGCCCTCCAAGCTTTCTTTCAGGCATCAAAACAAGCAGAGGTGCAGCATAATCCACTAAAGATCTGATGTATGCAAAGTACATCATTTTGACAGTTCTGACATTGGCACCATAGCCTGAGTGATAACCTGCAACAGCCTTGAGAGCTCGGAGCCTCTCTTTATACTGACGACAGAGTCTGAATACAACAGGACCGTACAGTGGCACCTCAAGGCCAAGGTATTTGAATCTGTTTACATAGTCAAGCTGGGAGCCATCAGACAGTTGCATCTTGCGAACAGCTCCTCCCTGCCTGGGTGGGCGCCGATTTAGTATCTTTGTTTTCTCTGCTGAGATAATTAAACCTAGGTTCTGACATGAGTCTAATACAGAGTTAAGAGTGTTCTGCATGATAGCATACCCAGTGGTGTGTAACATTATATCATCAGCATACCCAGTGGTGTGTATCTATATCATCATCATACCCAGTTGTGTATCATTATATCATCAGCATACCCAGTTGTGTGTATCATTATATCATCGGCATACCCAGTTGTGTGTATCAATATATCATCAGCATACCCAGTGGTGTGTATCATTATATCATCGGCATACCCAGTTGTGTGTATAACTATATCATCAGCATACCCAGTGGTGTGTATCATTATATCATCAGCATACCCAGTGGTGTGTATCATTATATCATCAGCATAGCTATAATGATGTGGACGTTGGGTTTGCTCGGTACAGAGTTTAACAGCGTGTTTATTAAGATATTAAATAAGGTAGGACTGAGGACACCTTCCTGTGAGGTACCTAGTTCGAAGTCTCTTGTTATCATTAATAACTTTGTTGTATTTGTGCCTAGCTTCAGACACGTGCATGTTACAGTATGTCTTAAAGACTTGAGAGCAATTAAGGATGATAAAGAGTTACAATTAATGTATCAGTTTAGAGACTTGTACACATTTCAGTGCAAGAAGCAAGGAAAATAGTTCGGATTGAAGGGGGGTAGAGGCCCAGTTGTTTATACGGACTTCCCACTTATAATATAAGCTTTTGATACAGTGCCACATAAAAGACTGATTAAAAAGATAGAGGTTCACTATATTGTGGATTCTATATTAAGCTGAATTAGGGCATGGCTATACCAAAGGAAACAAAGATTTAGAATCAATGGAGTTAAGTCGCAACACATGGTTTTACACATGGCCGTTCATGTTTAACAAATTTGCTCTCTTTTTATTCCAGCATAGTTGAGGCAGTTGATAGTGGTAAGGATTGTGATGTTGTGTTCCTTGACTTTAGCAAAGCTTTTGATACAGTGCCACATGAAACAATATTGACCTTCAATAAAGACATTCTGGAGGGCTTCTGTGCAAGAGATAGGATGAGCTAGCCTTAGCATTTTTATACCAATTTGGCAGTTAATTTCAGTAACACGATAAACAACGCTCGGAATATTAAGTTCCTTCCTCATGTTAAGTATCTTTATGGTACGAGGGGCATCCAAAGATTATCTTCAAGGCTTCGTTCTGCAAGTTTTCAAGCCCTTTAAGCTTTCTTTCAGCCATCAAGGCAAGCAGAGGTGCAGCATAATCCACTAAAGATCTGATGTATGCAAGGTACATCATTTTGACAATTGTGACATTGGCACGATAGCCTGAGTGATAACCTGCAACATCTCCAAGAGAGCTTATGGAGCCTCTCATTATACTGACGACAGAGTTTGAATACAAAACGACAATACAAGGCAAATTTTAAGGTATTTGAATCTGTTAACATAGTCAAGCTGGGAGCTATCAGACAGTTGCATCTTGTGAACAGCTCCTCCCTGCCTGGGTGGACACCCGTTTAGTATCTTTGTTTCCTCTGCTGAGATATGACTAAACCGAAGCCCTGACATGAGACTAATACAGAGTTAAGAGTGTTCTGCATGTTAGCATAACAAGTAGTGTGTAACATTATATCATCAGCATACCCAGTAGTGTGTATCATTATATCATCATGTATAATGATACATGATACAAGGAGGTTTAAATTGATCGATCGAACGATCTAAATTGGGTACTGAAATATGGTCAAAAGATTGGCAGATGCCGTTTAATACTGACAAATGTAAGGTTTAAAGGATAGGTAATGACGATAGATCGAGTTACAAGATATAAGCGAGATGCATGCATGGTGCTGAGATTGTGAAGTCGAATTATGAAAGGGATCTGGGAGTTATGATTAGTAAGAATTTAAAAAAAATCAATGAATAAATGTTCGTAATAAGGCAAACAGAACACTGGGATTTATGTATTGAAACATTAGTAATAATTAAGATATCGGTTCATTGTTCTTCAGATATATCTTGCTCTGGGTAGGCTCTATTTAGATATATATGCACTTCATTTTGGTCACAGTATATCCACAGCATGGATATAAATATACTAGAATGCGTCCAGCGGAGGATAACAAAGTTAATACCCCAAAATAGAAACTTGTCATATGAAGAAAGATTGTCAAAGCTTAAATTACATTCTCAAGAAAGACAAAGAATTATAGCTAGGTGCCATATGTGGTTTATATTTTGTTGATTTGTTTCTATATTTTCATAAATAAAGCATGCTAACTGTCTTATTCCAAGTTTTACGACAATTTTACAAGGTTTAAAATATAAAGCTCAATATGTTTCAGCATTTTTATACAGGAATTATACGTTAATATAACCTTATAATAACGTAACGATGTCGTGTAAATAACGTTATATTGACGACATATAAATGTTATATTTATGTTATAAGAACGTAAATTGGATAGGTTTACATAGAGTAAACAAAAAAAACGAAATGTTGACTGAAAATTGTTTATTTTTATATATAAAGCATGAAAACATTATAATTCCATAGCATTTACTATTATTTTTAAATTTTTACATAAATCTTAAAAAACTGTGTCTCAAGAATACATGTTTTTAGTTATATCTAGTGGTTTTAAGAACATCAGAAATACGTATTTATGTCAAATGTTAGAGTATTACCTTTGTGGCACCATTTAAAAACGTTCACAAACGTTCTGTGTTTGCTGGGTTTCTTCTTTCTTCAGTGCGGCCTCTCTTTCACTTTCTTCTTTCTTCAGTGCGGCCTCTCGCTCTTTGAGGCGGATTTCTTCTTTCTTGAACTGGAGCTCGCGTTCTTGTTCTTCCTTTCTGATGGCAGCTTCATGCTCTCTGATCGCAGCTGCTTCCTGTTGTTGCTCCCGCTCGATCTTAGCAAGTTCTAGCTTGAGCTTTATTGCTGTCAAATCATGCCTATCTGAAATAGTGTGTTGTTCGTGAGTAACAGAATCTATCTTCCCTTCATCCAAAAGATAATCTAAAATTATATTATGTATGGCATATTTGTTGGCTCCAGGGGGAACTTCCAACTGATACTCATGTGCAAGAGTTATCAATTCGACCCTCTTAGCATGACGTATTTTCTCGATTTCACCTTCTGGATCTGCCTTGAAAGTTTGGATACGAAACATGGTAAATAAATGAGACACGAATATACTGTGAGAATATGGTGAATGTCAGAAACAGGCAACGTGGCAACTGATACCTATCCTGTGGAATTATTAATAATTAAAGTTAATTCAAGATGGTAAATGATTAAGGTCGCAGGAAATCTTGTACCTGGTACTCACTGTGGGAGGATAAAGGCAAGAAAATCCTACTAATTAGTTGAAACTGAGTTTCAAAAGACAAGTGAAACACTAAATGGTTCCTAAGTAAATGAGGTAGTCCAAAATGTAGTCATACCTTGCCGAGTCACTATAGAACATAAGCAAGGTACCCACTGAAATTGAATATGGTATTTACAGAATTAGCGAACTTCGTGCTCAAAAGAAAGAAAGCTAATTCCCTACCTTGAGTAAATACCATCAATTCTGACCAACAAGTAGGGGTGCGAGTGTCAACTGGTGACGAGAACTATCGGCGAGGTCCCAGTTCGCCAATAATAGTCCGTGCTAGAGGAACTTTGGCCCTCTTTTTCCTCCTAGAGTCGGATTGCAGAAATTAGGTGCTATTGACCCGGAGACAGACCACAGTACCAGGGTACCTATGTGATAATCTGTCAAAAATGTGAGAAATATCTGAGGGACAAAAGATGTTAAACACGGATAATAACACGGAAGGGGGAGACGACCAATTAAGAGTATGACTGAGGCCTACAGTCACCAAGTAATCCAAAGTTGTCTCACACTCATCATATGCTACTCCCGTAATGCACAATATACACAGCACCATATAATAAAAATGATTAGTGTAAATATTGAAAGCAAGGGAATTGAAAGCCAGTACGCTTACCACAATTACCAATACCTGAGTGAAGCTCCTAGGACAGGCCCCCAATTATATGTGACGGTAACGTGTTGGAAATGGTGGTCGGCAGTCTTCCAAATAGCAGATGTCAATGCTGGGCCACATACATGTAAGTTATAAAAAAAAAAGAAAAAAAAGAGAGTGACTGCTTGTCTGATAATCTGTGGTAAGGTAAGGTAAGATACACGAAAACACAAAATATAAGAAAATGCACTTTAATTAATCTAGAAAACAAAATAAAATAAAGACAATTCCTTGGCATTTAAAATAATGTAAAAGTAAAACACATAAAAATATATATACAAACTGAAAAGGGGGGAACTGGTTACGTTAACAGGAATACAAAGATAAATGGTGCTGGGAATATATGCGCAAGCTATCAACCTCTATTTGATCACACAAGGTGAGTCAAGTAGGTGTTCACAGCAAGAGCACTAGATATATTCTGACTGGTAGGGCTGCCAGTATCCCGACGTTGGCTTGCGAGGAATGTGATTGGCGTGGAGCTGGAGTGGTGTGTTGTTGTACGGCCAATGAGAATGCAGGACGGCCGCAAGTCGGTAGTTTGGCTGGGAGTAGCAGTTGGCGGGTCGACCAGGTGTGCAGGAGTGGGGGGAGGGGGAGTTTGCAGGTGCATGGCTGGTCTTGATATATACGTTTAAGCCACTGTAAAACGTATCTTTCATATTACTGGGAACGTGACAAATAGAAGAAAGAGCAGGTTCAATCTCTGGGAAGAGATTATCATCACAAAATATATATATATATATATATATATATATATATATATATATATATATATATATATATATATATATATATATATATATATATATATATATATATATATATATATATATATATATATATATATATATATATATATATATATATATATATATATATATATATATATATATATATATATATATATATATATATATATATATATATATATATATATATATATATATATATATATATATATATATATATATATATATATATATATATATATATATATATATATATATATATATATATATATATATATATATATATATATAATAATAATAATAAATAAAAAGAGAACAAGAGCTTAATTTGTCTACTCATATTTCAAAATATCAGAAGTTGATAAGCTCGTTATCGACTTATTTAGTCTTATTATTGTTATATTTGAAATTTTAAAGTGTTACCACCTCTCCAATGTTAGGGTCATCTGACCTCACCATTGCACGGTCAGTATTGGGCAATCCCAAGAAGTTTTTTAATTAATATTTCAAAACAAGATGAAAAGTTAATTAAAATATTTGAAAAACTTTTTAAAGAAAATGAATCTAAAATATAAGATGGTATTGAGCATTTATCGACAGCTATAATTCAGATTTCGTTGGAATGCGTCCGTATTATTAGTCCACCCAGTACACAGCGATGAGATATAGAAAGTATGAGATGTGCTATGAAAGACAATTGTCCCACACATACACACGAGAGAGAGAGAGAGCATGGAGAATATGAAGAGGGATTACAGTTAACTCTGCAAGAAGCTCAAATTGCATCATCACACATATTTACATCATGTAATACTAATAATCCCCATAATATTTATTATCAATTATTTATAAGAAGTCTTACTACTTCAGATTTACCATCGCAAAGAATAGTTACTAAAATAAATGTTGTTTAATTACACAAAAAATGTGTATCTATGATATTTTATATATCGTTATTCGAACTATTCTTAGTATTATTCTTTGGTTTTATTTATTTATATATTTTTCAGTTAATCAGATAGAAATAAGTAAGAAACTGATACTAGACCATAAAAGAGAGGCAATAGAAAAAGAATCTTCACCACTCATACCATACTCTATGGCCGTCTATAAGCGTGATGACAATAATAATAATGAAAATGTTTTGGTTCATATTATGCCTCAAAATTATCATTTTTTTGTAGAACAAGGCAACTCATCTACCATCCTACTTCCACCAAAAATGATAATACATGTTGTACATTATCAGACTTTCCTGAAATGGCATATGTTTTTTCTGTGGAAGAATCAACTACTTCTCTAACCATCCCACAAAAAAAAACGAAAATGTATCGCCGACCCCTTGAATATTTGAAAAGTAGCATATATACGTTAATGACATATCGTTTACAGACACACCATTTCAAAAATCCACTAACACTTCTCCATCATCTCGCACTCACTGGACGTATAAAATTAATAAAAAAAATGAGAACTAATGGCGAAAATATTTATTTACTTTATTTACAAGTACCCCGACGAAATCGACGTTATCTTAAACGAAAACCAAGAACGAAAAAACGTAATAATGATAATAGACCATTACAAACATACTGTAAATTTAAAATGGGTTGTATTTTTTCTAAAGACGGTAACAATAAATACCCCGATTATGTATTAACCACATATGTAAAATATAATATACCAGGATGAGTAATAGGTTGCCGGAGGTCAATTAAATCATGATAATCAGGAGGTACCATATTAGGTGCAACCTCTCCCGGGTTCCTAAATTGTCCACGTGTATCTAATCGAACTTTATGGCCTGGTTGAGTGAGCATACTTAAACCAAAGTACCATCCATCAGTTACACCCAAGGGATTAAGGGTGGTAAGTTCATGCCAAATACTATCTGAGTAAAGACTGAATACAATTGGATGGCCCCAAATAGCATTAGAAAGTCGACGATCATCAGTCGTCTCATAAAATTGTTTAGCTTCATATCCTGGACTAACTGCTAATCGATAGGCATAAAGGGGATAAGTTTCCTGACGGCGCCTATAATGATTAATCAAATTCATCTTATGAACAACAGGCCAGTCATCTCCTCGTTCGTCATGTCTCAAACGCAAGAGGTTTTGGTGTGGATCGGCCTTAATGTGACGATTCATCCAATCACAAGCGTGCACCTTTGCTATAGATGGTTGATCTATATTAAATTCCACATCAGTCTTTAATTTCGATTTGGCTTGAGATATCAGAGGTTGGAAAAGGGGTTCGAGTTCATAGTAAGTGTGAGTCTGTAAAGGTTTGCCACCATTCTCCAGCGTATAATAAGCCAAATCAACTCGATGAGGATCTTTGGTGTAATGGCCAATTTTCACACAGGCATTACTAATCAAATTTGTTTCACGAAACAGGCCAACCAATGTAAGAATTAGAGCCTCAACGTAGCCACTGTAATAGTCACATGAGCATCCATATCCCTCTACGTATTTATTAAGTTCATTCTGGTTATTTGGATTCAATGCGTCATACACACAAGGTGCCTTGGTATCGGAAGGAACATTTGTTTTATAAAGGGTTTACTACTACTATTATTACTACTACTACTACTTGGTGTAGTGGAGTTTTGAGATGAAGAATTAAGGTGAATATGGATACAAGAAGGTCCCATTCCTTCTATGTTCGGTACCGTTTCGGGAGCAGAACATTCCACACATATGCCTTCTTTGACTGGATTGAATTTAGATATGTCTATAATATTCAGATCATGAATCCATCCAACTTTCTACATCCATTATCCCGAGAAAGTTTAATCGTGGGTTGATCACAATGCTTTCCAATAAATAATCAACGAGTTGTACACTCACATATAAATTGGTAATCTTGCCATATTAATTTACCTAATGTGGTTGGACATACTGGAACTGTAGGTATTATTGTGGGAGTAGTAGGAGATGTTTCAAACCAATATCCGTCCTGCCAGGAGGCACTGGCTGGTAATATTTCATTATCTTCTTTAGAATATAAGGGAGACGGTAAAAATATACAACACTGATTTAGTTTCATACCTTCCCACACTTTACAGGCTTGATGATGATTGTCATCCTGATGGTGTCCAAATGTTGATAAAATTAATAAGGCTTATTATCTAACACGTCATAGCTTTCAGCCTGATCATATTCTAATGATGATATATATATTTGTCTGGTTATTTCATAGTGAAATAACTTTCTTTTTCTTTGTATTGTCTCGCCTCCAATAATTATTATCGTACATATAAATAAGTATATAAGTAAAAGAAAATAAATTATACCCATAATTTTTTTTTTGGGGGGGGGGTATTCATAAGGTTGGTTCAGAAATATATAGCGAACGTCTCAATCTCTAAAATAAAATGTTACGCAGTTATATTTAAGTGAATATATAAATATATATACTATACTTTCTTTAAAAAAGTAAACAAAAAGAAATGAGTTAATTATATACACATATGATAGATAATTTTTATCTCACACTCGGTCAAGATTGTGCGTTAAAAGTTATTTCAAATTTGAAAGAAATATTGTTGATCTTCCCTTCGAGTATATTTATTTGGAGTTACAGTACATAATTAAGTGGGGCGGGTTAAGAAATACATTGCCAGGTTCAATCTCTAAATGAAACGTTATACTGGGTTCAAAGGCCATATATCTACTTGGGGCAATTAAGCATCATATATTTGTTACGTATTTATTTATGAAAGTAGAGTGTATTTGTCTAGAAACAACGAAAGGTGACATAGCAGGATGTAGATGGTACCGGCGTTAATAATCAAAAAGATAACTAATGATGACCCATAATGTCCAGAGGATATATAAAGCATTCTTCATGACTCTTACCTAACGATCTAAATTATAAATTACCAACGGTAAAAACATAAGGTGTTTGAGTGGTTTTTTGGCTTTCTGAATACAAGGGGGTTTGCTATAATTCAAATTTGTTATAATTGATAAAAAATTACAACTATTAATTAAATAACAATATTATTTCCCAGGTAGGGCCTGGAAGCTACTTCACCTAGGTAGTTGTTAAGAGACTGAAAAGATTATTGAAAATATTGAGAATAATAACTATTTACGAGAATATTGAGGATGCTACAGGTGGTATCAGCCTCAATATGGGGTGGGTGATGTTGGTTGCAATGGCAGTTGGTCAGAACGAGTGGAAACGGGAATATACACCATCTGATCAAAGGGAAATCACCAGTTCCCTGCAAGAGAACGCCCAGGAGAACCAAACCCCAAGCGCATATGGGCTGATGCGACTCAGCTTAGACAAGTTTTTCATGACTATGTCGACTTTGAAGGGAGGTCAAATAATAGAATCAAAGACAAATAAAAAAAAGAGAAGTAAACAATTAAGAGTTAATCAGATGCAAATTCCTTCGCTATTATTATTATTCTTAACACACAAGAATAAAAATCAAAAGTTTGGCTCCAAAAGTTATAAACTATTTTTATTTAACATTTTCTTTTCTTTTTTATTAATTTTTACAATACACCATTTTTTCGGTAATATATACCATGTCTTTTTCAAGAACAGTTTGAGGGTTACGAAGAAATGGAATAAAATCGAAGAATTGAGCAGCATTTTCCTAGTTAACCAGTTTTTCAAATTTCGAAGGTGTGGTAACATCACTGAAACCTAATATTTGATGAGCTCGGTATGGTGACTGACTTATTATTGACGCATTTGTGATACTGTCAGATATGCTTGACCAATAAATATAAGATTGAGTTGTAAATCTTCATACCGAATCCACATTGTATAATCAAATTAGGGGTTACCATATTACCTAGGGCAAAACTAGCCGAAGCCTGACCAATATCACCTAGTTTCTGCTGAAAATCTTGATAATATCTATTAATACTTGTATCACCCATAAGGTAATGTCCTAATATATATTGAGGGGAACATGATTAGCACTGTTTATTACATTTTTCAATAATAGCAATTTACTACCTAATTTATATTGAATTTTTTTATATATACGATAAACTTATATAACATTGAATCATATACCAGCAGAAAACACATCCAGTTCCATCATTTCTTGGATTGTACAAGTCTAGCAAATGCGTATTGACATTTTGCCATTTCTTTTCCTCGAATAATTTTAAAATTCCGAAGTTGATAAGCTGGCCATCAGATTTATTATTTTAATTTTTTGAAAAATATTAAAATTTTACCTCCGTCTCCGCTGCTGGTGTTATCAAAGTCGTTCGACATTTTGGGACCCCCAAAATTT
>WNGS01006323.1:25710-46825 GCA_020271785.1 Procambarus virginalis | reverse complement strand
CCGGAACACCCACCCCCTCCGGAGCACCCACTACTATCACAGTCACAGTCACCAGGCTCCAGGGTATCCAGGCGCCCTGGTGTACGGAGGGCCCCTGAGGCCGGGGGTCCCAGGGTAGCCTACCGGCCCTGGATTACCTGCTGGACCTTGTGGCCCTGGTGGCCCTTGGTTGCCAGTGTTACCTGCAGGACCTGACGGACCTGCTTGACCCTGAGGTCCTTCAGGGCCCCTTGGGCCCGGTGACCATTTTCTCCAGGGGCCCTTGAGTACCCGGGCTTCCCGTGGTCCAGGGTTCCGGGTTACCGGGCGGGCCTGGGGGACCAGGGGGACCTGGGGGACATCTGCAGTCGTTATTTCGTGGGGTTATGGCACACTCTGGGGCACGGGGGCATCGTGGGGGACACAGTGGGTGTAGAGGGCGGTGACGGTGTAGCGGAGGTCAGCGTGTGTGGTGGTGGAGGTCACCACCATGTTTTGGTCTTGTGATGATTGACAGTCAAGAGAGCGCGCCTGACTCCTGCTCGGTGCTACCTGGCTCCTTACGTCATTTTGGGCTCCAGGATGGTCGATAATCTGACCATCTTCCAGAGAAGATTCGAGATTAGGGGACATCCTCCCGTCGGCTGGCTCTTTCAAGCTGTAATTGCCAGGAATTAGTTGAATGTCTGTTTTTTGGGTGAAATCATAAAAACATTTGTTTTTCTCCGACATATTTCCCATTAGTATGCAGAATTACTACTTTGGAAACATTAATTGTGTGGGAAATTTGCCCACTATATATCTATAATTATGTAAGAAATGATTATTTCTGTATCATATCTAAATTATATCAAAATCAATATTAAAATCATATCAGAATCACTACAGATTCATTATATCCTGCATCTGGATCCTACATGACAATGCCACCTATGATCACGTACATCACAGGGCTCTAGGTGTCTACGTGACTTGGTGCATGATTTCTCAAAATCTAGAAGCTTCTAGAAGTATATCATAATTAAAAAAGTATTGGAACATTCAATCAATTTCCGGTAAGGATTAAATCAAATCCTTAATAAGAATTAATAGTACTAGCCAGTACTCCTTATAATCTATAAGTCTTATATCTAATTATATTATAATCACATCTTATCTCAATCATATGTCTAGACAGTATAATAATAAATATGCAATGAAGGCTACCTTTCCTCAAGAAGGGAGGAGCCAACTTTGGAGTGAAGCGACCTATGAGGCGCCCCGGGGCAGAAAGCGTCGTTACAAACAGATTGAACAAGTGTGACGGTGACTTTCCGCCCCTAAATCAACACAACAATGGTGACTTGTAAACAATTTTCGGTATAGGACACCTTACTAAATTATCTTTATTACCAGTAATTACTTTCTAGAACTGGGGGAGTACCTGGACTATAGCTACAAGGAAAAATTCTGAGTACTTTATCTAAATAAGGGTGTAGAGTGACTCGAAGTGAAGCTGCACCACCACACCTATCTTTTTTTGAGATATATACAAGCGTTGATACATTCTTGTACAACCACCAGTATGCGTAGCATTTCGGGCAGGTCCTGGAATACAATCCCCATGAAGAATCGATTTTACAGCAAAGTACCAATTTTACTGTTGAGTTTAACAGAGGTTACAGTTAAGGATTTGCGCCCAGTAAATCCTCCCGGCCAGGATACGAACCCATAACAAAGTGCTCGCGGAATGCCAGGCGAGTGTCTTACCACTACACCATGGAGACTGGTCTACACCACGGAGACTGGTCTACACCACGGAGACTGGTCTACACCACGGAGACTGGTCTACACCATGGAGACTGGTCTACACCACGGAGACTGGTTGATCTTATCAAAAAAGAAAAAAAATATAAGTTTATCATGTTGAATATAATCTCTTGTATTTAGTTAACAGTACTAGTTAACAGTACAGTACATTTAAGGTCATTTAACCCTCAAACCGCGAGGGGTCCAAATGGCTTCAACACCCACAGGCGCAACAAAAAAAAATAAAAAAATTCTTTCGTCTTATAAAAGTGTTCTTTTGTGGTTCCCTGATCACGAAAAAAATAAAAAAAATTCGTAGGGGCATATTTTAGCCGTAATAGGGTAGGGAAGTCTGGCAAAAAAAGAGGCGTTGACAACCTTCGCCAGACAAGGTCTACTCTGCCCGAGCTGTCAGGTGGCAGTTGCCACAAATATATTATTCCTAATTATTTCAATGTCTCTGATTGATTTTTCTTAGTTTTTTGCAGTAATATTATTCAATAGTGTGAATTGTGATATATTTATATAATAAAATGTGTGAACCATCGCTGACCTCAAAATTATGGTGTGCATATTAATGCTTAAAATTATTATGTTCATAAAACAATAAACAAATAGTTTTGCTGTTATTATACTATATACACAGGTTATATATAAGTATCTGCATGTTTTGCTCACCATAACGAACCACTAAGTTGGTATTGTGAGTTAAAATGCATCGAGCAGTGACCACCACACACCAGCCAGTCACTCATTGCCACTCCCTCCCTCAACAACACCTCACTCGCCCTCATTCTCCTCCCACAATTTTGTTTTTGCATATTCACTATACACAGACGTTATATATAAGTATTTATATGTTTTGTTCACCATAACTGTACATCTAAGCTTGTATGGTGAGTTAAGGCAAAAAGACGTAGCTACTCACACAGTCGGCTGGTGGCGACCGCCCTCAAGGCCAAACGCACTAATATTTCTCCTCCAACAATATTGTTTGCGGTGTTATTATGCTATATACAACACATTATACAAGTATCTACCTGTTTTATTCGCCATACTTGTACAAATAAGCTGGTATGGTGCCCAAGACCATAGTGGCCACCAGTAAACAACATGACAAGTCATGCAGACGACTCACCTCCTTCACCAAAATGGCTGCTCCCAACCTATTCATATTGCTGTTATTACACTCTTTACACACGTATATATAAGTATCTACATTTGTGTTCACCACAGCGAACCACTAAGTTGGTATGGTGAGTGCAGTCAATAAAAGGTGGCCACACACAGTCAGAAGACGATGCCACCACCCTCCCTCCACAGCATTACTCCTCCCTCCATGGACCACAGCGCTAAACATCACCACAATCCTGCTATTATCAGAATCCTAGTCAGTTTTATCACAGTCAGGGGGTCTTCTGTAATACTATCATCACTAATAATAGCATGAACATATATATTTAACATTTTTAGGTGATGCTGTGGTCACAAGCTGAACAGCAATGCTGTGTGCTCATGCTGCATGCATCAGCCTTGGTGACTCGCTCAATATTGACGCTCTCACACTCAGGAATGATGGCCACGATTATTTTTCTAGGTGACGTCTGACAATTACCAGTCATGGCTGCACTTTGCCTGCCCTATCCCACACGGGGTGTTTAAATTAAGGTGCTAGACACTAAAACAGCTATTAATGTATTGCGTGGTTTCGGTTTTGTTATTGAAATCATCTATATATATATTGCGCAGTTTAAGGGTTAATTGTATATTCGTATAAAGTGGGGCCTCGACTTACGATGGTAATCCGTTCCCAGAGACGAATCGTAAGTCGAAGCGATTTTTCCCATAAGAAATAAAGGGAATTGAATTAATCCGTTCCCCACTCTTCAAAATATAATTTACAAATACATTTTACTGAATACAATTTTGTTCTCTAACTTCAATACAGTACATAAGTTTATCTTACCTTTATGGAGGACTCTTGATGGCATAGGGAAGATGGTGATGAGGGGGAGGAGAGTTGTTACTGTTTGGAAGGGGAGGCTCCTTCCATTATAACATCAGACAGTGATGACTTTTCTGGAATACACTCTTTGGCATGTTTTGCCTGCATACCACTAGGCTCACAGTGAGCTTGTGGCTCACTGCTTGCTTGTCTTACTAAGAATCTGTCTAAAAACGCTTGTTTTTCCTTACATTTTAACATTTGTCTGTAGTAAGACATCACATTGTCATTTAAAAGGTCAATGTAACGGCCTGCTACAGCTTTATCTGGGTGAGTTTTTTCAACAAAACTTTGCAATTCTTCCCATTCTTCACACATTTTCTTATGAAGAAGGGATATCCTCTACTACCTCAACTCACAACTATTTTCTTAGGTAGAACCTTACAACTGACTTTCTGCAACCCATGGTGTTGTAATGATCTGGTGCTCAGATCATGGTTTCTCCCCTCTCGCCTTCTTCCTTGTCCCTTTCTCCCCCTCCCCTTGCCCGTCATTTGTCTCCCCCTCTTCACCAACCCCCCTTCGGCCATTTGTCAAGGGCCAAGAAGTTGACCTGAGGGTGGTCTTGCTAGCTGGCCCTCGTGGTACCTTTGCTTCCCCACTCAATTCTCCCCAATCAGATTGCCCTCTCCATCCACCTCTCAATTCCCTCTCTTCCCCTCTCACCGGTTCCTTCCCCATACCAGGTGAGTCAAATGTCCCTACCCTTTATCTTGGAGGAGACAGGCTTGAACATAATTTATCGGTTGGTAAACATTGCTCGGAGGTGCACTAGGCTCCGGTGGTCCACTATAGAAGCGCCTTGTTCCCTTTGAATAGCTGGAGAGAGCTGACTCAATCTTCAAGAATTTCATGTATCCTTCCAAGGTAGATCATGGAAGGTGATTGGCGGTAGATAAGTGCCAAGTCCTTATTGGCCCTAGAGAGCCAGACCACAGGCTTAGTGTTAAATGGTTGGCCATTGCCAAAATAAGGGGTGGAACCCTGGGTCTGTATTAGAGGGTGGGAGGAGCAATCTTTTCACCGGTAAGCTGGTGAAACAAAATGTCGGTAGTGTGTCTTGGGAGTGTGTTGGGAATAGGGACTCGGACCCGCATCCAAAGGACTGAGGGCAGCCATCAACATCTTGGCCTCAGTGCAGTTTTAAGATATTGTGCACTTGAATATTCATGTCCCCGGTAGATATCCACTATGCCTCTTTAGGTCATAGAGTAGGGTATATGTTCATTTGATTTCAATATATGTGTAAAATTTATTTAATTTAAATAAAGTATTAAATTGGTTTGATTGGTTATTAATCTTGGTCCCTTCTGTTATTAACGTTTGCAGTTTCTATTGTGGGTATATATATATATGTGGTATTTGGAAACCCCCCATGTTCTCCTCAATTAAATAGATATTAAAGTTGCCCGAGGATTTAAGTAAGCAAAGTAAATTAAACAAACTAATTCCCAAAATTTATTACTGAAGTTCCTATTACCTAGGAGTTCCATGATTACTGATTCCTTGCCTTCCTGGGGGATCAGTGATAGACACATTCAGGTATGGTTGGTCGGGAAGGTGGTGGCAGTGTTATAATGATTTTAATTATTAGTTATAAATGAATAACCCCTATCCTTGTGGTGTCCTCCTCATCTAATACTCAGCTTATATTCGTGGCAGTCCAGTGAGGGGTCATACTGGACTGTAACAGTGTTAAACTGGGGTATTGGATGAAGGGAAAGAGTTGAGTGAAGCAGGAGGGTAGGAAAGATTCATTCAAGGCAAGATTCAGGGTTATTACAGCATGATATATAATAATCAGTTTTATGTTCAATAAGCAAAAAATCACCACAAAAACAGAATTTCTTATAGGCGTGATCGTCACTAAGCGGGCAGCTCTAGTAAACTGTGGCAGGTTGGCCCGCATGACCGAGAACCACACGCTCGGTCAACCCAAACGTGTACCAACAAATTCCGTTAGTCGACGACACTATCGTAAGTCGAGTCGCATTTTCGATCAAATTTACATCGTAACTCGAAATTATCGTAAGTCGGGGAAATCGTAAGTCGAGGCGCCACTGTATATGATACCTCTATAATACTAATTGTTGTGTTTATTAGTATGTGAATATTGGCTGATATAGTTATGGTACTAGGTTGGACTGTGTACATGTTTAGATCCATGATTTAAACAGAACCAGTGTTCAGTTATAGAACTGAGTTTATTAAATCTTATCCTTGTATTAACAATACAAGCTGATGTGTAAAATTGTCTGCAGGTGGATTGTGGATCTTCAATCAACTTCTCCATTCACCCTTAGGGACCCCCCTACCTGCCCTTTACAGCCCACAGCCTGTCATTAGGAAAAGAGGAGCTAGGGTTTATGACCCTGGCTGGGGACTTTAGTTGAATTAATTTTGCATACAGTAATTTTTAATTTAGTACAGTACAAGTCCGTGGTAGTTCTCCTCATTATATCAGTCTCGACAATTTTCCCATATTTGTGGTCCTTCTTGTACCCGAATATTACAATGTCACAATACATAAGAGACTTCTTGATTTTGCATTGGAATAATTTAAACATTATCTTGCCTAACCTAGCTGACAGCCAATATCTATAATATCTATTTATATAAGTGAACAAATTGTTTGCATTGGCTTAAGTCCACCTTATCCATTAACAAGTATGCATTCATAGCATACTAGTAATATGCTAGTATGCTTATATGAGTCTGGTATGCCACCAGATTCGTCCCAGAACTGAGAGGTATAAGCCACAAGGAAAGGCTAAAGAAGCTGAAACTCACGTCCCTTGAAGACAGAAGAGTAAATGGAGACATGATAACCACCTACAAAAATCTCATTGGAATTGACAGGGTGGACAAAGACAAACTCTTCAGCACGAGCGGAACACGAACAAGGGGACACAGGTGGCAACTGAGTACCCAAATGAGCCACAGAGACATTAGAAAGAACTTTTTCAGTGTCAGAGTAGTTAGTAAATGGAATGCATTAGGCAGTGATGTGGTGGAGGCTGACTCCATACACAGTTTCAAATGTAGATATGATAGAGCCCAATAGGCTCTGGAATCTGTACACCAGTTGATTGACAGTTGTGAGGCGGGACCAAAGAGCAAAGCTCAACCCCCGCAAGCACAACTAGATGAGTACAACTAGGTGAGTAATTGTTCTGTGTCAAAAACTGCAATACTTAATTTTATCAATGTCACAGACACAATTACATCTTATTTCATATATACCATTATACCTTACTTGTGGTAACATTATATACACACACATTTTAGTGTATTATCCAGTATTATCTTTAATCAACTGAT
Organism: Procambarus virginalis; assembly: GCA_020271785.1. NCBI lineage: Eukaryota > Metazoa > Arthropoda > Malacostraca > Decapoda > Cambaridae > Procambarus > Procambarus virginalis. The sequence continues at coordinate 39,732 of WNGS01006323.1, read as the reverse complement.
TTTCAGAGCTCCTAATTACTAAATACTCTTTAAAAGTGTTTCTTAACAGTATGAGTATTTCATTACAATATATCCATAATCAACTGTAGCAAACCCAATTACAGGTAAAACCCGTATGTATTCTACAGTATTTTAACAAACCCCTACCAGGGTACTATATCTTGTAATAATTCTGCAAAAAATATTGCCATTTACTATTTTTAAACAATTATTACAAAATTTACCGATTTGGTGCATTCGGATGAAAATATCCAAATTTTTACATTTTGATAATTACCTGCTACTTGCTACAACCAGATTCCAGGGAGGAAATGAAGGACGACCTTTGGAATCATAACCTAAGTAGACAGGCTAGCTCATTTATCAAAATACATTAACATTATACATATTTTTATCAAAAAGAAAAAATATCTTGGAAACTCCGAATCTCAGAAGAGTCAAAATGGCTAACAGTATTGCACCACCAGCTAAATCAGGAAATAGGACACTTATTGGGCTACAAAGTCACCTAGCTCAACTGATTGACAAATGTCAAAGGTTAGCTAGACTAGCATCTCCTGATTTAATAACTCTGAATAACAAGGTCAAAGCTTCTGTTGATAAATATGAACAAATCAAACGCCATGCAGAAATTTATCTAACAGAAATGGCTAATGCAGATCTAACCAGAAGGGAACTTCAGGAAAGCATTGCTGAAACAACAATGTATGACGATAACATTCAGGATCAATTAGATCCTTTAAACAAACTTGTATCTTAAGCAGCAACCTAAACAAATGTGAGCGCATCCACTCAGCAGGGTACTGCAACTATCATGCACATGGCAGCAGAGCTCCAAAAGGTACATTTACCATATTTTGAGTGCAAGGATGAAGATGATTGGAATGCCTTCTGGAGAGCCTTTCATTCTATAATAAACTCCAAGGCTTCTCTCAAAAAGGCTACAAAATTTCAGTATTTCCAAGGCCAGTTATGAGGAGAGGCAAGGCAAGTCATCGCAAATTTGTGTCATTAACAGATGATGATTATGACCAGGCCATACAGTTGTTACAAGATAACTACAGTGATAAGGAGACCGCAATTGCCCGTCTCTCATACAAATTATTGGATTTACCCTCTCCAAATAAAAGTTATAAATCACTATAATCATTTAGATTGTCTATAGATTCAATCATGTAGCCCCCATACTACACCTTTCTTTGCTCCTCAGCTCTCTCTTGCCTATTTATTGCCTGTCTCTCTACTTCCTCATCACAATCGACTTGAGAATGGTCCAGGACGGACCGAAACGTCGTCATCCCTTCACCCTCTAGTGTGTGGTCTGGTCAACAATCAAAACCCTCATTACTAAAGTACCGGCAGGAAATGCAGAGAGAAATACAAAGTTGTTCATACAAAGGAAATTACCTAATGAGGTCATAGACAGCCTTGGATACCCATGTGCATTGGGAAATAGGCTTACAGGTTCCGGAAGATGAGAGGAAATGTCAGCACTGTGGAGAAATGCCCAACAGACCACTGGAACATTATGTAACACAGTGCACAGTTACAAACCCATTAAGATTTCAACATAGATTCAACGAGTCATAAATACTCATACTCCGCCCAAGTATAACAGAAACAAGCAACACTTAATGGGCCAGTCAGAGGCTTAGGGCCCGTGCAGGAATATCCTGCACAAAAGAAAAAAAAAATAGAGAGCCTATGCACCCATTATAACATCAAGATCTTATCACTGAACCAAATCTTTGATGGAATTTGACTTTACGTACAAAGATTACAAAGCCGAGGAGAATGTAGAACACAGGATAAAATCACTAAAAGGGAATCCTCAGACTAAAACAAAAATGTCCATACTGGCAATAAAAAATCAAGGCAACAAAACTCCTATTCTGCAAAGTGGAAACAGAGTAATGTTGGCTCATATGTTATGTCACTCACAGTTAACAGAACTGTAGGAAATGAAGGTCCCAAGATAGATAAGACAAAAGGAGCTACAAGTGCCCCAAAATGTTTATTCTGTCAGGAAGCACATACCATTTATCAATGCACAGTTTATGAAGATTGTGCCAATCGAATCAGTTGACTGAAATCTCTGAACAGGTGCATCCATTGTCTGCAGAAGCACAATTCAAGTAAATATAACACTCAATTGCAGACCTGCCAATATTGTCATAAATATGTACATCACACAGCACTCTGGTGATATGAACACTCAATCCAGATCACAGTCAACCAACAATCAACCTGCATCTCACGCAAAGCCAAAAGATGATAAAACCTCAACAGCTGTACAATTCTGTAAAGTAATGAGTAATGTCAATGCCTTAGTAACAAATACTATTACCACAGCCACATTACCTACTGCTCAGCTGAACTATGCAATCAAGGAACTTGTATTCAAACAAGAGGCTTTTTTGATCAAGGCTCACAGAAAACCTTTATCAGTAAAAAGATGGCAGAAGATGTACAACTTATATCTTCAAATCAATTATCTACATCCATATCAGGGTTTTTGACCAAATCAGGTCTTAAAACCTATCAGGTAGTAAAGCTTAATGTCTGTCTAGGTACATCCCAAAAGACAGTCGAAGTTATAGTACTTGAAAAAATTCCTACTGACCTAGAAGTGACTGGTCTGGCAGCCACTACTAAATTCCTAAAAGAAAAAGGAATCTAATTAGCAGATCCTATGATCGATTCTGACAATACAGGGGATATCGGAATCCTGATTGGAGCTGACTACTATCACCAATTCATTTTGGGATCAGAGGAATCTATGGGTATGAATTTACTCAAATCAGCTGGAGGCTTATTGATGACTGGACCTGTTCTAGATCTTGAATCTTCAACTCCTGATAACTCACTCCACATACTGAAACTGTAATTGTGTCTTGAGTAGGCAAAGAACAGTCACTAATTAATATCCCCCACATGATTGATAATCGATTAGAATCTGAATATAGATGTTGGAACTTGATGCAATAGGAATAATTCCTGAACAACCAAGTCCTGATGATGTTTGTACATACAATCAGTACTTAGAAACTGTACAGTTCCATGATGTACAGTATTGGTTAAGGTTACCTTGGAAAATCAAACATAAAACCTTACCTACCAACTATCATATGGTTTATAGTCAATTTAAGTCCCATTAGCAAAGCTAAGATGAAGGCCTCATCATTTGCAACTCTAACATGAGATTATTGCTCAACACCTACAGAATAAATTCATCTAAGTCGTGAAACACGACAATAAACAAACAGACCATTTTTTACCTCACATTGCGGTAATCAGAAAATCAAAACAACTCCTTTACGGATAGTTTTTAATTGTAGCTCTAAATCTGGACCCCAAGCAACTAGTCTGAATGATTGCTTGCAAACAGGTTCAAGTCTAACTCAGAAGTTGTATGACATACTGCTGAAGTTTAGACTTAACAAATATGCTTACTCAGCAGATATAAGTAAGGCTTTTCTAAGAGTTGGGTTACAGGAATAAGATAGAGACTTCACTAAGTTTCTATGGGTAGAGAGCCCAGAAGATCTAAATAGTTCTATTGTGACTTATAGATTCTCCTCTGTACTCTTCGGTGCTACTTCTAGTCCATTTCTGCTGCAAGCAACTCTAGACACTCATCTGAAAAATCATCAAGTTCCTATAAGGCTGAAATCAGTCAGAATCTATACGTAGATAATTTTCAAGGGACAGTTAACAGTACAACTGAACTGTTACAAATATATCAACAGACTAACAAGGAACATTGAATAATCAAATAACAAGAGATTACCTTGAATATCTCATACCATAATCACAAAAAGTGTTAGGTATGGAATGGGACCTAATCTCAGAAACAATATCAATCAAATTAGTACCAGTAATCTATTGTATTGCTACAAAAAGGGATTTGATTTCAAAGGTTAGCAAAGTATTCGATCCACTAGGTCTACTAAACCCATTAACAATCAAATGGTGTTAATTGGTGCAAGATGCTTGGAAGACAAAAGTTGATTGGGATGATCCACTACCACTCCAGTTACAAAAAGCTTGGATGGAGATAACTCAAGAACACACTTTAGTCGAACAGATAATCTTTCCGAGACACATAGTCGAGGAAAATGATGCAGTAACACTACATGTATTTGCAGACTCATCAGCCAGAGCTTTCGGAGCTTGTGCTTACTTAGTGGCTTCTCTTAGTGGGCACCTGACAGCTGAGTGGACAGCGCTTCGGATTTGTAGTCCCGGGGTTCTGGATTCGATCCCCGGTGGAAGCGGAAACAAATGGGAAAAATGTTTCTTTCACCCCTGATGCGCTTGTTCACCTAGCAGTAAATAGGTACCTGGGAGCTAGACAGCTGCTGTGGGCTACTTCCTGGGGGGTGTGAAACAAAAAGGAGGCCTGGTAGAGGACCGGGCTGTGGGGACACTAAACCCTGAAATCACCTCAAGATAACCTACCATCAATCATATCTAATCACCTCTAAGGCCAGAGTTGCTCCATTAAAAAAAAAGAGGACTTTGCCTCAGATGGAATTACAGGGGTACCTCGGTTTAAGAATTTAATCTGTTCCTGGAGACGATTCATAACCCAAAAATTTGTAACCAAAGCGAATTTTCCCATAAGAAATAATGGGAATGGAATTAATCCGTTCCTGACTCCCAAAAAACTTCACTTCACTTCAAAATAAATTTTACACCTAGTTCACCCAAATCTACACTACAAAAGTATGTTCAAGTTATTACTTACCCTTGCTGATGACTGCTGTTGGTGTATGGAAGATGGTGAGGAGAGGGAAGGAGGAGAGGTGTTACTGTTTGGGAGTGACCTTCCATAATAACATCAGGCAATGAAGATTTCTCTGTAGTGCACTCTCTGACATGTTTTGCCTACATACCGCTAGGTCCTGGTTGTGATTCACTGCTTGATTTTCTCACAACGAAACGATCCATTGATGATTGTTTTTCCTTTCTTCGCAACATTTGTTTGAGGCATCCCATTGTCATTGAAAAGATTAGTGCAACAGCCTTCTACACCTTTCTCTGGATGAGTCATTTCAATAAAAATTTGCATTTCTTCCCACATCTGACACTACTTCCTAATTGTTGAGGAAGGGATATTCTCTTCTGCCTCAGCCTCCTCAGAAGAAATATCCTCAAGCTGCTTCTTGTTGCTGCTCCTTTTCAAGGGCTTGGAGTTCTTCAGTGGTCAGTTCTTCGTTGTGTTCTTCCACCAACTCCTCCTCATCAGCACCATCCAATTCCAAGCCCATTTTCCGGTTAGTGTAACAATTTCCTCAACAATAGGCACATCATTTGCAGGCTAAAGCCCCCTCAAGGTCTAGTTCTGTCACACATTCAGACCACAATTTTCTCCAGCCAGAGATCAGGGTATTTTGAGTCACTTCTTGCCAGGTTTTGTCAACAAGTTTTAAAGCACTACAAATTTTAAAATGGTGTTTCCAGAACTCTTTGAGGGTGAAGTTTGTGGCTTCAGTCACTTCAAAACATTTCCGGAAAAGTGCCCTTTCATAAAGTTTCTTAAAATTCGCTATGATTTTCTGGTCCATAGGCTGAATTAGAGGAGTGGTGTTAGGAGGAAGGAACTTTATTGTGAGAAAATTAAATCTGTTCAATAATGCATCTTCCAAGCCTGGAGGATGAGCAGGAGCATTGTCGAGGAGAAGCAGGCCTTGAGTGGCAAATGTTTCTCTTGCAGATATTTTTGTATTGCAGGACACACCACTTCATTCATCCACTCCGTAAAAAAAATCCTGGTCACCTATGCATTATTATTAGCCCTCCACATCACACGCATTTGGTTTTTCTGCACACCATACTATTTGAAAACCCTTGGATTTTCAGAATGATACACAAGCAAGAGTTTAATTTTCAAATCCCCACTCGCATTTCCACTCAGCACAAGAGTAAACCTATTTTTCAGAGACTTGTGTCTGGCCAATGATTTCTCCTCATTGGTAATGTATGTCCTCTTAGGCAATCTTTTCCAGAACAGTCCTGTCTCATCACAATTAAACACTTGTTGTGGTAGGTATCCCTCAGCCTCTACAAAATCTTTAAATTCTTCAATAAATCTTTCAGCCGCTGGTTTGCCTGAGCTGGCAGCCTCCCCATGACTCACAACACTATGAATACCACTTCTTTTTCTAAATTTGTCAAACCATCCCCCTGCTTGTCTTTCGTATCTGCACTCGTTCCAGGGGTTTTCTTTACAAGGTCTTCGTGCAATACCCTGGCTTTCTCACAAATGATGGCCTCTGAAACACTAACACCGCTAACTCCTTGTTGTGTATCCAAATTAATCCAACTTTTCCACATCCTCAAGTATTTGTGGTCTTTGTTTCATGATTGTTGATTTGCCATGAAAAATGGCAAATCAACATGGACCGGCTCCCATTTCATGGGAGCCGGTCGGCCGAGCGGACAGCACGCTGGACTTGTGATCCTGTGGTCCTGGGTTCGATCCCAGGCGCCGGCGAGAAACAATGGGCAGAATTTCTTTCACCCTATGCCCCTGTTACCTAGCAGTAAAATAGGTACCTGGGTGTTAGTCAGCTGTCACGGGCTGCTTCCTGGGGGTGGAGGCCTGGTCAAGGACTGGGCCGCGGGGACACTAAAAAGCCCCGAAATCCTCTCAAGATAACCTCAAGATTGTCTTTTGCCACTTTTGCACTCATAATGTCCTTTTTCTTGATAAGTACAGTGCATACTTATGACATGGATTTGTTGTACTGCCTAGCTAGTTCAACAACATGAATACTATTTTCATGCTTATGAATGATCTCTTGTTTTTCTTCTATGGTCATTCTCACATGTGATTTCTTGCCTTGAACCTTACCACTGGCTTTCTTGTGACCCTGGTGAGATATATAATAACAAGTTTTATGCTCAAATGGCCAAAAATCTGACAAAAATTTTTAAATTCTTGTGAAGAATGCAGGTGGGATAGTCACTGGGCGCGAGGCACTGTTAAATTGAGGCGCAATCGCCGTGCCACCACGCACTAGGTCGGCCGTACCCAAATCAACAATCTCGTATCCCGATGCAAAGTTCATATCCCGATTCAAATCTTCCGAACAAATCGGGCTCGTAACCCAAAAAGTTCGTAAACAGGGACGTTCATAACACGAGGTACCACTGTAACTGCATTAATAACTGGCACACGCTTAGCAATGCATATCAAACAAGTTTTGTTCACCATGAACATCAAAGATGTCATTATATGGTCTGACAATGAAGCCGTCTTACAATGGGTACAAAATGACAACTGTCCGACACAGTATGTAAGAAATCACGTCTCAGAAATTTGTGAAATTTCTGCAGGCTTTCAGTTATTGCATATACCAACACAAGATAATCCAGCTGATCTCTTATCAAGAGGGATGACGTTTAAACAGTTTGTAAAGGCAGATAGTTGGTTTCATGAGCCTCAATGGTTAGTAAATGGTAGTTGGCCAGAACAAAAGCCACACGTCATTACGACACGAAGCATAATTACCACCAGGCAGCAAGCTCAAACATCCGTCTTGGATTGTATTCATCACTCCTTGCTCATCAAATTAATCAAAGTAACACAAAACATGTTTCATTATCTCATCAAAAGGGGCATATAAGACACCTTTCGAGAAGCACTTATTTATTGGGTAAGACAAGCCCAGAGAGAACCTTATGGGAATGACTATGAAAATCTTCCACATAAGTTAAAACATAATCTCTGTCTGTGGAGAGACCAAGAAAATCACAATACAGTATTCTGCATTGTAGAGGAAGATTAAAACATGCAGATATCAATCTAGATACTGTGCATCCATGGCTTTTACCAAAGAATCATTGGATCACAAGTTTGATTGTGTTACATTCACATCAACAAATCATCAAACATGGAGGAGTGTTAGACACACTCACACATCTTAGACAGCAGTATTGGATTCGTCAGGTAAGACAGTCAGTGAAATCAATCTTCAAAAATTGCATGATATTCCAAAGGTACGATGCAAGAAAATGCCGATATCCAGGGCCACCACAACTACCAAAGGAATGAGTGGTCGATCTACATTCTTTCGAGACATCAGGAGTAGATTATACAGGAGCCAAATATCTAACAGGGACTGCAGATAAAAATATCATGAAGGCATACATCTGTCTGTTCATCTGTGCCACCACCAAAGCCGTATATCTAGCAGTAACACCTGATATGACTGCTCAATCACTTATCCAGGTTTTCCGCAGATTCGCAGCACGCCGATCATGTCCTAAGCTGATGATTTCAGTTAACGGAACTAACTTGGTAGCTGGAGAAGCATGTCTATGGGAAATTTGTTCCCATCCTGCAGTTACTTCCACACTGGAACAGCATCACTGCAGATGGAAATTTATCCTTCCGAGAGCCCCATGGCACGGAGGATTTTATGAACGGTTAAAAGGAACTGTCAAGAGATCCTTGAGAAAATCTCTACATCGTCAAAAAATCAATCTTCAGGAACTCCAGTCAGTAATCACGGAAATAGAATCCAGGGTGAATAACCGGCCGTTGACTTACTTGTCTGATGATCCTACTCAACATGAACCATTAAGTCCTGCACACCTAATGTATGGAAGACTTCTGACTTCAGTACCATCTCTAGAGGATGATGAAATCAGAGATCCCTCATATGTGGATCAGAGCGAGTTGGTTCAGAGGTATAAGCATCTGTCCAGCATAATCCAAAAATGGAATGATGTATGGACAAAATAATATCTTACATCTCTACGAGAACATCACTATGGGGCCAATGTCACTCAAAATAAATCTAATCTCCAACCTGGCAATATTGTCTTGGTAGACAGTGATGGCCCTAGGGCTGACTGGCCATTGGGTAAAGTCGTCTCTGTCCATCCAGATAGCCAGGGGATTTTGAGAATAGTCAAAATCCTGTCTAAAGGAATTACTTCCCTAAAGACATTGGACAAACTCATTCACATGGAATCAGTGAGTCAGCTACAGTTAGATCCTAGGAGCCCCCCAGAACCTCTAACTCCACATGACCCACAAACTCCTAACAGGCACAGTCGTCCACAACGGACAGCCGCACAAAAGTGCAAGCAAAATTTGCACTTGTATTATCAATCAGATGGAGAGTAAATGAACACATATGGTTACTATAGATCTTAATATTGGACTCTGTGCCAGTTCTCTCCCTCTGGAAGATGTGGGAAATTTACCCACTATAAAAATATAAATATCAAATATTATATAAAAATCAATATCAAAATCATATCAGAATCACTACAGATTCATTATATCCTACATCTGGATCCTACATGACAATGCCACCTATGATCACGTCCACCACAGGGCCCTAGGTGACTTGGTGCATGATTTCTCAAAGATCGAGAAGCTTCTAGAAGGATATCTTAATTAAAAAAAATATCGTAACATTCAATCGATTTCCGGTAAGGATTAGATCAAAATCATTAATAAGAATTAATAGTACTAGCAAGTATTACTTATAATCTATAAATCTTATATCCAATTATAATATAATCACATCTTCTCTCAATTATATGTCTAGACAGAAAAAATAATCATTAAATATGCATTGAAGGCTACCTTTCCCAAAGAAATGAGGAGCCAACTTTGGAGTGAAGCGACCTATGTGGCGCCCCGGGGCAGAAAGTGTTGTTTACAAAGAGATTGAACAAGTGTGACGGTGACTTGCGAACAATTTTCTGTATAGGACACTTTAGTAAATTATATTTATCACCAGTGATTACCATCCAGAACTGGGGGAGTACCTGCACTATAGCTACAAGGAAAAATTCCTAGTACTTTATCTAAATAAGGGTGTAGAGTGACTCGAAGTGACGCTACCTCCACCACACCTTTCTTATCCTACTATAAACGCAATTAAGGACATAATCAATTAGCAACACTATCAGAATAATAAACAGCAAAGTTATGATATAAAATATAGTGCCTAGACTCCACGATTTAAACAGAACCAGTGTTCAATTATAGAACTGAGTTTATTAAATCTTATCCTTGTATTAACAATACAAGCTGATGTGTAAAATTGTCTGCAGGTGGATTGTGGATCTTCAATCAACTTCTCCATTTACCCTTAGGGACCCCCCCCCTCTACCTGCCCCTTACAGCCCACAGTCTGTCATTAGGAACAGAGGAGTTAAGCTTTATTACCTTAGTTGGGGACTTTAGTTTAATTAATTTTGCATACAGTAATTTTTTAATTTAGTACAGTATAGTACAAGTCCCTAGTAGTTCTCATTATATCAATCCTACAATTTTCCCACAATTTTGATCTAAACGGAATTGCTCAAATGGCCCTCAAATATTGCTGATTTTTTTTTTAATTAGAGATAAACGGCTCTAAACTTTGGTATCAGATGAATAAAAGTGTGAGGAAGGCCAATGAAAATTAGTCACGAAAGCTGAACAAATCAGTGACTCGAAGATGAAAACAATTATTAAAAGTTATCAGAGACAAAGTCATATCTTGCTCATTATTACATAAATATAACACAAAAATGAACTGGGATTGAATTGCTTTGGAAGCAAAAGTAGACACTAAGACGAACCGCCAAAGATCTCCTGTTACAGACCTGGGTGTCACAGTGAGAGAATCACCTCCCTCAATCTCTAGTGCGCCTGAGCGTTGATGGAGTTGATTGTAGGAGCCCAAGGGGCAGTGTGGGAGGTTTGGGGGGTGGGTGGCAGTGCAGGTGTGGGGGACGTACACCGTCGTCCAGTAGGTGGCTCTCACTACATCAGTCGAGGCTTGAAGCTTGTAGAAGAGGCCTCCCCGAGGCTCTCTTGCTTCCTCACCATCCTGAGAGAATGTGCAGTCAGAAGAATGTCTAATGATATATATATATATATATATATATATATATATATATATATATATATATATATATATATATATATATATATATATATATATATATATATATATATATATATATATATATATATATATATATATATATCAATGCACATTTTCTATTGCTAATTGTGAAATTCTGTCTGAGAACGAGAACACTGAAAAGAAAATGACGTTATTATCCTGACACTAACGCATAATAACCGTCAGGGAGCCGTAACCGTAACCATAATAACCGTAACCGTATGGGAAGGAGGGAGGGCAGGGGGGGGGTGTAAGGGAGGGAGTGAGGGAGGAGTTGTCTGTGAGGTAGACAGTGGCGGTGAGGGAAGGGGGGGGGAGGCAGAGAGATAATCTTGCAGGAAACACCAGTTGATTGACGGATGCTGCCTTTTCTGAGATGGTTGTGTGATATGTGTGTGTGTGTATTTACCTATTTGTGCATGGGGGGGGGGGAGTTGAGCTTCGGATCTTCAGCCCTGCCTCATAACTGTCAGTTAACTGTTGTACAAGTTCCTGAACCTACTTGGTTCTATCATATCTACATTTGAATCTGTATATGGAGTCTGCCTCCACCACATCATTGCCTTTTTGTATTCATGTGTAAATTACTCTCACACTGAATAAAATTTCCTTCTAAGTTCTCTGTGGCTCATTTGGGTACTCAGTTTCCACATGTGTCCCATTGTGTTAAATAAACTGTTTATCCACTCTATCAATTCTTCTAATAATTTTGTATCTGTGATCATGTCTCGCAATAACTCTTCTTCCAGCTGCGTGAGGTTCAGTTCCCGTAGTCTCTCCGCGTAGCTCATGAACCCTAGCTCCGGTACCCCTCTGGTGGTATAATTTTGAACCTTCAGCAATTTAGTCTTGTGCTTGACCAGATACAGGCTCTAGGCTGGAGCTGCATACTCCAGGATTGGTCTGACATATGTGGTATATAATGTCCTAAATGATTCCTTACCTTTAAAGGCAATTCCTTACTGTTAAAGGTAGTAATTTGTTGCCTTAATTAGAATATGCCGCAAATGATATCCTCTTGATTTCTGCTTCAGGGAACAGTTCTAGCATGATATCAACTCCCAGGCATTTCTCCCTCCTCCCCCCCCCCCCCGAATTATGTGTGTGTGTGTGTGTGTGTGTGTGTGTAATTACCTAAGTGTAATTACCTAAGTGTAGTTACAGGATGAGAGCTACGCTCGTGGTGTCCCGTCTTCCCAGCACTCTTTGTCATATAACGCTTTGAAACTACTGACGGTCTTGGTCTCCACCACCTTCTCCCCTAACTTGTTCCAACCGTCTACCACTCTGTTTGCGAAAGTGAATTTTCTTATATTTCTTCGGCATCTGTGTTTTGCTAGTTTAAATCTATGACCTCTTGTTCTTAAAGTTCCAGGTCTCAGGAAATCTTCCCTATCGATTTTATCAATTCCTGTTACTATTTTGTATGTAGTGATCATATCACCTCTTTTTCTTCTGTCTTCTAGTTTTGGCATATTTAATGCCTCTAACCTCTCCTCGTAGCTCTTGCCCTTCAGTTCTGGGAGCCACTTAGTAGCATGTCTTTGCACCTTTTCCAGTTTGTTGATGTGCTTCTTAAGATATGGGCACCACACAACCGCTGCATATTCTAGCTTTGGCCTAACAAAGTCGTGAACAATTTCTTTAGTATATCGCCATCCATGTATTTAAAAGCAATTCTGAAGTTAGAAAGCGTGGCATAGGCTCCTCGCACAATATTCTTTATGTGGTCCTCAGGTGATAGTTTTCTATCTAGAACCACCCCTAGATCTCTTTCTTTATCAGAATTCTTTAAAGATTTCTCACATAATATATAGGTTGTGTGGGGTCTATGTTCTCCTATTCCACATACCATAACATGGTATTTATTAACATCAAATTCCATTTGCCAAGTGGTGCTCCATGTACTTATTTTGTCCAGGTCATCTTGAAGGGCATGACAATCATCTAAGTTTCTTATCCTTCCTATTATCTTAGCATCATCAGCAAACATGTTCATATAATTCTGTATACCAACTGGTAGATCATTTATGTAGACAATAAACATCACTGGTGCAAGAACTGAACCCTGTGGTACTCCACTTGTGACATTTCTCCAGTCCGATACATTGCCTCTGATCACTGCCCTCATTTTTCTATCAGTCAGAAAATTTTTCATCCATGTTAGAAGCTTACCTGTCACCCCTCCAATATTTTCCAGTTTCCAGAACAACCTCTTTTGTGAAACTCTGTCGAAAGCCTTTTTTAGGTCCAGATAGATGCAGTCAACCCAACCATCTCTTTCCTGTAATATCTCTGTTGCTCGATCATAGAAACTGAGTAAATTCGATACACAGGATCTTCCAGATCGAAAACCATACTGTCTGTCTGATATTATATCATTTCTCTCCAGGTGTTCTACCCATTTAGTTTTAATTATTTTTTCCAATATTTTGACTATTACACTTGTCAATGATACCGGTCTATAATTAAGGGGGTCTTCCCTGCTTCCACTTTTGTAGATTGGAACTATGTTAGCCTTTTTCCACACATCAGCTACAACTCCTGTAAACAGGGATGCCTGAAAAATCAGTTGAAGAGGAATGCTGAGCTCAGGTGCACATTCTCTCAGAACCCATGGTGAAACTCCATCTGGACCAACTGCTTTGTTCTTATTTAGCTCCTTGAGCATTTTTTCCACTTCGTCTCTAGACACCTCTATGTGCTCTATGTTGTTCTCTGGAATTCTTATTGTATCTGGTTCCCTGAAGATTTCATTTTGTACAAACACACTTTGGAACTTTTCGTTTAATGTTTCACACATTTCCTTTTCATTTTCCGTGAATCTATTTCCCATTTTCAACCTCTGAATATTATCCTTTACCTGCAATTTGTTGTTTATGAATTTATAGAATAGACCTGGTTCTGTTTTACATTTGTCTGCAATCCCTTTTTCAAAATTTCTTTCTGCCTCTCTCCTCACTGCCGTGTAGTTGTTTCTCGCATCTTTGTATCGCTGGTATGTTTGGGGGGTTTGGCCTCTTCCTGTATTGATTCCATTTTTTGTGTTTTTGGTCTCTGGCCCCCTCTCACCTTTCTGTTGAACCAATCCTTTCTA
>WNGS01006323.1:7739-22493 GCA_020271785.1 Procambarus virginalis | reverse complement strand
AGGGTAATAGGAACTTCAGTAATAAATTTGGGAATTAGTTTGTTTAATTTACTTTGCTTACTTAAATCCACGGGCAACTTTAATATCTATTTAATTGAGGGAGAACATGGGGGGTTTCCAAATACACCATATATATATATATATATACCACATAGAAACTGCAAACTTAATAACAGAAGGGACCAAGATTAATAACCAATCAAAACCAATTTAATACTTTATTTAAATTAAATAAATTTTACACATATATTGAAATCAAATGAACATATACCCTACTCTATGACCTAAAGAAGCATAGTGAATATCTACCGGGGACATGAATATTCAAGTGCACAATATCTTAAAACCGCACTGAGGCCAAGATGCTGATGGCTGCCCTCAGTTCTTTGGATGCGGGTCCGAGTCCCTATTCCCAACACACTCCCAAGACACACTACCGACATTTGTTTCACCAGCTTACTGGTGAAAAGATGCTCCTCCCACCATCTAATACAGACCAGGGTTCCCCCTTATTTGGCAATGGCCAACCATTAACACTAGGCCTGTGGTCTGGCTCTCTAGGGCCAATAAGGACTTGGCACTTATCTACCGCCAATCACCTTCCATGATCTGCCGTGGAGGAAACAGGAAATTCTTGAAGATTGAGTCAGCTCTCTCCAGCTATTCGAAGGGAACAAGGCGCTTCTATAGTGGACCACCGGAGAGCCTAGTGCACCTCCGAGCAATGTTTACCAAACCGATAAATTATGTTCAAGCCTGTCTCCTCCAAGATAAAGGGTAGGGACATTTGACTACCTAATATGGGGAAGGAACCGGTGAGAGGGGAAGAGAGGGAATTGAGAGGTCGATGGAGAGGGCAATCTGAGTGGGGAGAATTGAGTAGGGAAGCAAAGGTACCACGAGGGCCAGCTAGCAAGACCACCTCAGGTCAACTTCTTGGCCCTTGACAAATGGCCGAAGGGGGGGTGGTGAAGAGGGGGAGGGGGAAGAGGACATGACGGGCAAGGGGAGGGGGAAAGGGAGAAGGAAGAAGGGGAGAGGGGAGAAACCATGATCTGAGCACCAGATCATTACAACGCCATGGGTTGCAGAAAGTCAGTGGTAAGGTTCAACCTAAGAAAATAGTTGTGAGTTGAGGTAGTAGAGGATATCCCTTCTTCATTAAGAAAATGTGTGAAGAATGGGAAGAATTGCAAAGTTTTGTTGAAAAAACCTCACCCAGATAAATCTGTAGCAGGCCGTTACATTGACCTTTTAAATGACAATGTGATGTCTTACTACAGACAAATGTTAAAATGTAAGGAAAAACAAGCGTTTTTAGACAGATTCTTAGTAAGACAAGCAAGCAGTGAGCCACAAGCTCACTGTGAGCCTAGTGGTATGCAGGCAAAACATGCCAAAGAGTGTATTCCAGAAAAGTCATCACTGATGTTATAATGGAAGGAGCCTCCCCTTCCAAACAGTAACAACTCTCCTCCTCCCCCTCATCACCATCTTCCATATGCCATCAAGAGCCCTCCATAAAGGTAAGATAAACTTATGTACTGTATTGAAGTTAGAGAACAAAATTGTATTCAGTATAAAATGTATTTGTAAATTAATATTTTGAAGGGTGGGGAACGGATTAATTCAATTCCCTTTATTTCTTATGGGAAAAATCGCTTCGACTTACCATATTTCGACTTATGATCCGTCTCTGGGAATGGATTACCATCGTAAGTCGAGGCCCCACTTTATACGAATATACAATTAACCCTTAAACTGCGCAATATATATATAGATGATTTCAATAACAAAACCGAAACCACGCAATACATTAATAGCTGTTTTAGTGACTAGCACCTTAATTTAAACACCCCGTGTGGGATAGGGGCAGGCAAAGTGCAGCCATGACTGGTAATTGTCAGACGCCACCTAGAAAAATAATCGTGGCCATCATTCTTGGGTGTGAGAGCGTCAGTATTGAGCGAGTCACCAAGGCTGATGCATGCAGCATGAGCACACAGCATTGCTGTTCAGCTTGTGACCACAGCATCACCTAAAAATATTAAAATATATATGTTCATGCTATTATTTAGTGATGATTGTATTACAGAAGACCCCCTGACTGTGATAAAACTGACTAGGATTCTGATAATAGCAGGATTGTGGTGATGTTTAGCGCTGTGGTCCATGGAGGGAGGAGTAATGCTGTGAGAGGGAGGGTGGTGGCATCGTCTTCTGACTGTGTGTGGCCACCTTTTATTGACTGCACTTACCATGCCAGCTTAGTGGTTTGCTGTGGTGAACACAAATGTAGATACTTATATATAACGTGTGTAAAGAGTGTAATAACAGCAATATGAATAGGTTGGGAACAGCCATTTTGGTGAAGGAGGTGAGTCGTCTGCATGACTTGTCATGTTGTTTACTGGTGGCCACTATGGTCTTGGGCACCATACCAGCTTATTTGTACAAGTATGGCGAATAAAACAGGTAGATACTTGTATATAATGTGTGTATATAGCATAATAACACCGCAAACAATATTGTTGGAGGAGAAATATTAGTGCGTTTGGCCTTGAGGGCGGTCGCCACAGCCGACTGTGTGAGTAGCTACGTCTTTTTGCCTTTACTCACCATACAAGCTTAGATGTACAGTTATGGTGAACAAAACATGTAAATACTTATATATAACGTCTGTGTATAGTGAATAAATGCAAAAAACAAAATTGTGGGAGGAGAATGAGGGCGAGTGAGGTGTTGTTGAGGGAGGGAGTGGCAACAAGTGGCTGGCTGGTGTGTGGCGGTCACTCCTCGTTGCATTTTGACTCACAATACAACTTAGTGGTTCGTTATGGTGAGCAAAACATGCAGATACTTATATATAACCTGTATATATAGTATAATAACAGCAAACTATTTGTTTATTGTTTTATGAACATAATAATTGAATAATTAATATGCACACCATAATTTTGAGTACAGCGATGGTTCACGCATTTTATTATATAATATATCACAATTCACACTATTGAATAATATTACTGCAAAAAAACTACGAAAAAATCAATCAGAGACATTGAAATAATTAGGTAATAATATATTTGTGGCAACTGCCACCTGACAGCTCAGGCAGAGTAGACCTTGTCTGGCGAAGGTTGTCAACGCCCCTTTTTTTGCCAGTCTTCCCTACCCTATTACGGCTAAAATATGCCACCAACGATTTTTTGTTATTTTTTTCGTGATCAGGGAACCACAAAAGAACACTTTTATAAGACGAAAGAATTTTTTTTTTTTTTTGTTGCGCCTGTGGGTGTTGAAGCCATTTGGACCCCTCGCGGTTTGAGGGTTAAATGACCTTAAATGTGGTCCAAGTACTGGTAACTAAATACAAGAGATTATATTCAACATGATAAACTTTATTTCTTTTCTTTTTTTTGATAAGATCAACCAGTCTCCGTGGTGTAGACCAGTCTCCGTGGTGTAGTGGTAAGACACTCGCCTGGCATTCCGCGAGCACTTTGTTATGGGTTCGTATCCTGGCCAGGGAGGATTTACTGGGCGCAAATCCTTAACTGTAACCTCTGTTAAACTCAACAGTAAAATGGGTACTTTGCTGTAAAATCGATTCTTCGTGGGGATTGTATTCCAGGGACCTGCCCGAAACTGGTGGTTGTACAAGAATGTATCAACTCTTGTATATATCTCAAAAAAAAGATAGGTGTGGTGGTGCAGCTTCACTTCGAGTCACTCTACACCCTTATTTAGATAAAGTACTCAGAATTTTTCTTTGTAGCTATAGTCCAGGTACTCCCCCAGTTCTAGAAAGTAATTACTGGTAATAAAGATAATTAGTAAGGTGTCCTATACCGAAAATTGTTCGCAAGTCACCATTGTTGTGTTGATTTAGGGGCGGAAAGTCGCCGTCACACTTGTTCAATCTGTTTGTAAACGACGCTTTCTGCCCCGGGGCGCCTCATAGGTCGCTTCACTCCAAAGTTGGCTCCTCCCTTCTTGAGGAAAGGTAGCCTTCATGCATATTTATTATTATACTGTCTAGACATATGATTGAGATAAGATGTGATTATAATATAATTAGATATAAGACTTATAGATTATAAGGAGTACTGGCTAGTACTATTAATTCTTATTAAGGATTTTGATTTAATCCTTACCGGAAATTGATTGAATGTTCCAATATTTTTTAATTATGATATACTTCTAGAAGCTTCTAGATTTTTGAGAAATCATGCACCAAGTCACGTAGACACCTAGAGCCCTGTGATGGACGTGATCATAGGTGGCATTGTCATGTAGGATCCAGATGCAGGATATAATGAATCTGTAGTGATTCTGATATGATTTTAATATTGATTTTGATATAATTTAAATATGATACAGAAATAATACATTTCTTACATAATAATATAGATATATAGTGGGCAATTTCCCACAAAATTAATGTTCCGAAGTAGTAATTCTGCATACTAATGGGAAATATGTCGGAGAAAAACAAATGTTCTTTACGATTTCCCACAAAAAACAGGACATTCAACTAATTCCTGGCAATTACAGCTTGAAAGAGCCAGCCGACGGGAGGATGTCGCCTAATCTCGAATCTTCTCTGGAAGATGGTCAGATTATCGACCATCCTGGAGCCCAAAAATGACGTAAGGAGCCAAGGTAGCACCGAGCAGGAGTCAGGCCGCGCTCTCTTGACTGTCAATCATCACAAGACCAAAACATGGGTGGTGACCTCCACACCACAACGCTGACCTCCGCTACACCGTCACCGCCCTCTACACCCACTGTGTCCCCCACGATGCCCCCAGTGCCCCAGAGTGTGCCATAACCCCACGAAATAACGACTGCAGATGTCCCCCAGGTCCCCCTGGTCCCCCAGGCCCGCCCGGTAACCCAGGGAACCCTGGACCACGGGAAGCCCGGGAACTCAAGGGCCCCCTGGAGAAAATGGTCACCGGGGCCCAAGGGGCCCTGAAGGACCTCAGGGTCAAGCAGGTCCGTCAGGTCCTGCAGGTAACACTGGCAACCAAGGGCCACCAGGGCACAAGGTCCAGCAGGTAATCCAGGGCCGGTAGGCTACCCTGGGACCCCCGGCCCTCAGGGGCCCTCCGGTACACCAGGGGCGCCTGGATACCCTGGAGCACCTGGTGACTGTGACTGTGATAGTAGTGGGTGCTCCGGAGGGGGTGGGTGCTCCGGAGGGGGTGGGTGTTCCGGAGGGGGGGGTGCATGGGAGGGGGAGGGTGCAAGGAGATGGTGGATGCACGGGAGGGGGGGAAGTATGGATGGGGGTGGCAGCAAGGGAGGGGGTGGCAGCAAGGGAGGGGGTGACAGCAAGGGAGGGGGTGGCAGCAAGGGAGGGGGTGGCAGAAAGAGAAGGGGGTGACAGCAAGGGAGGGTGATAGAGTACAGGAGAGGGGTAAAAGCATTGGAGGAATGCAACACGAGAGGAGGAATAAGCACCAGACAGCGGTCCGTCTAATTACCAAAAGCTTCCACAAGCTCCACAAGCTTCACAAAGCTTTCTGGCAATACGTTAGTAATGCATAAATATGATATATTTACTCATTATAATGTTGGTGCTGAATGTACAACACGAAAAAAACGTAATTTTAATATGAAAAAGTATCTTTTTATTAAGAAATTAGACGAAAATAAAGAGCTGGTGATGCCAAATCAAGTCGACGATCCAAGCGTCAATGTTGTGGAGCGACTTATCCAAGACACATTGTTGCCTGGAGAGTGTTTGCTGGCATATCAGCCTCTTGTACACACGTCGCACTTCTCTGCTCAAATTGTCACAAATTGAAATAATGATATAAACTACAATAATGCATAGTTACGATAATATTTAGCATAAATACCCAGAAAACATTGAAGTTGTATTAAAAAATAGGTGTCTGGAAGTGAAATTAACTCCATGGGACAATAGTGATGTTATATAGATGCTGATGATTATTCGCTGGTATGTGTTCGCTACTTGAACTACTATGTACTTATTTACGTATCCAGAGATTAGTTCAGAGTAAAACCATATTTTTCCAAATTTTACGTTACATACCATCATTATAATAGATAAATATGACGTATTTCTTCATTACTTATAAAAAGGAAGGAAATTTTTTGGGATGATTAGGTAGCTATGGGTGGCTTTGGGTAAATACATGGACTCGCTCTGGGTGTGTGTGTAGAGCCGTACATATTAGCCAATCAATTGTGTAATTAACATGCATTCATATTAATAGTACATTCAATGACATCATTATAGGGGGTAAATGTGTCATATATCTTCATTACTTGTGTAATGCTAAATGGCCGGGGTAGCACTGGGTAACTATGGATAGCTTTGGGTAAATACATGGACCCGCTCTGGGTGTGTGGAGAGCTACACATCAGCAAAACAATTGTCTAATTAACATTCATATATATGATTATTAACCTTCAAGATTTATATGTCAGAAGAAAGGCAGAGATGTAGACATTACTATGACTACATTTGAAGTAATATATATAATTTATGTGAAAGGCATTATATGGTTAAATAGGTAATACTACATAATCGCCGGTATCCGGACACATGAACACTACATTCAATGCCATCATTATAGTCGGTAAATATGTCACATTTCTTCAATACTTGTGTAATGCAAGGAGGTTTTGGGGTATGATTGGGTAGCTATGGCTGGCTTTGGGTAATTAGATGGTTTCGCTCTGGGTGTGTGGAGCTGAACGCATCAGGCAATCAATTATCTAATTAGCATGCTTTGATATTAGAATTACATTCATTACCATCTTTATAGGGGTAAATATGTCACATTTTTTCATTACTTGTGTAATGCTAGAAGGCCGAGGTAGCATTGAGTAACTATATTGGTAAATACATGGACCCGCTCTGGTTGTGTGGAGCGCTATACACCACCCAATCAACAGTCTAATTAACATGCATTCATATTAAAAGACACTCAATACCATCTTTATAGGGGGTAAATATGTCATATTTCTCCGTTACTTGTGTAATGCTAGAAGGTTTTGGGGTAGCATTGGGTAGGTTAAATATGAACCTTAATTAATATGTTCTATATCATCACAAATTCCGAAACATACAATATCTTTTCAAATATTTGTCATTAAAGTATATATTCTTAAAATAATCATGTATTTTATTTACCCCAAATAGAGCACGAATATTATAGTGTCATATCCTGTGATTAGTAGTTTATTTTGCACCCCATACTCATTCCTTGAAGATTATTTACATTCACTCCTCGCTTGATAAGTTCAAGATCTTTTGAGTGCATGAAAAGATGTTTTAGAATTATAGTATTCAAATGGAATTAGTAGCGTATAGCTAGCTCTAAGCAGAACTACTACTGTACCAGTAACCAGTAAAACATTTTAATTTATATTTCAGATCGGGTAAGAATTGAGACCACAAAAATCCAGTAACATTTCTGTCACATTCGTCTATAGTTGAATCATTAAGAATGTCTCTTAAATGTTACCCAAGCACACATGTTTGTGGAGACTAAAGTTATTATCAATAGAAAGCAACAAGGCCAGATGGGTTATTGCACCATATATGACATAGGACTTTCTAAGTGAGCAGAAAGACATCAGATTAGTGATGTGAAAGGAATCGGATTCTCAGAATTCTTATCCTGGGAATGTGTGTGTGTTATACTAAATAAGAGAGAAAATTAGGTCGGGAGTCAGTACATTAGACAGCAGACGGTTAGAAAGGAGGAATCCAAGCGCTAACAGCTTGATCCCATGGGTACAAATAGCAAATACACAAACAATTCATTTCATGAGGATCCCGGGGATCCTGTAAATTACTATCCTCTCTTCTCATCCAATATTGTTCTTCCAAAGAAATTACTACCTATCCCTTCTCATCCAAAGTTAATTAAATTTATCAGTTCAATATTTATTTATTTACATATTTGTTTGTGTTATATACAAGAAGGTACATTGGATTTGTCAGAGTACATAACAGTGGTGTTCTTACAATTATTGCAAAGCCACATAGTTTTGGGCAAGTGCTTAATCTAACAGTGAGGGGGGCTCCGTCTTGCTCCCCCCCCCCTCCCGGCAATTCAGTGTTAACTGCATAGAATGTTACAGTACTACATTGTCATTTACCCAAGGTAGTACTTTTACTAATGTTAGTCCCCATTGTTAGACTTATCTCTGGAAGTTACACATCATTACATTAACCCCTTGTTACACTTACTTAGCTTAATATACAAGGTTATTCTCAGGATGTTAACCTTCAAGACATTTTAATTAAACAAGTACAGTGCATTGTTAACTTAGAGCGTTAATGTAAATAAGTTATTTTACCCAGGATAAAAGTTTTACCGATGGTTATTACCTTATAGGGATATATGTACTTAATATGGGAAAGTGATCACTAATTAGCCATTGTAATACCAATCCTTGGACAGCGTTACTAGCTGGCCTTCATGTATTACATGCAAGTCTTCCATCCATAAGGCGGATGGTGTTAGATGGGTTGACATAAAATAGTCATAACTTGTAATTACAGTTCTATAGTTAATGTTGCAGATGTCGTAAGATAAACAAGTAAGAAACTTTCATGCAGTGAGAACCTACATACAATATGTAAACTTTCTATATTTAAATTTTAATTTATAATGAAGAAAATGAAGGTAAATATAATGAGATAATTAAACAGTTTACGACAATGTTATTTATTAATAAAAAATTATGGAAAATGAAATAAACTTGTGCACTAAATATACAATTTTAAACAAATCAAATAAATTAAATATGCAATCTCTGTACCTACTAATTAATATGTATGTCAGCGACCACAGACCTGTCGCATATAAACTGTATGGCTGTGACATGAACCCTCACATTTATCTCTCGAGGGTATAGATGTTACCAGTTTCATTTAACATCTAAATGAACAAAAGGTAAAAAATAGATAATAATGACAGTTTTAAAAATCCGAAAATATGGTGTTGGATACAATGAGGAACTTAAAAAAAGATTTAACTAATAATAGTAATATTGAAAGAACTAGAACAAATAGAAGAACAAACAACTGACAGTTAATATTATTGAACATATATACAAATAAACAAGGTCACCATATGTATAATACAATTAAGAATAAAGATAAATGAAATTAGATTCAAATAATTAATTAACTAGGATACATATAAATAATCAAATTGCAAACCCAATAATTTCTTATATGAAGATTATAATATGCTAATAGGATAAAGGTATGCAAAATAAACACACAATTGCCTGGTGGAATTTCCAAAACACTTATACTACTCTACTTTATACTGTCCTCTTACTTCGTGGACACTTACGCTGATGTGGTTTTCTTGCTATTGCAGATGTTTTGGGAATTGAAAATCTGTTGCCTTTGGGAAATATTTTTGCGTCCTCAATATATGGTTTTCTTGATATAGAGCACCATAAGCACTTTATCTTTTCGTCTTTAGTTTTTTTTATCCCAAACTTTCTTACGAATAAAGTAAACCTTTTAAATTGAATGAAATTACATAATTACCTTCTCCATGTAATGCCCTCCTCAGATCTAGCATTTGGAGCGTTGAAACATTGCAGATTCTTTCAATCAAATCGGGCAATATTTGAGGTTTGCAGTCAATAGTCAGTTTAAGGATGTGGTTCAGTGACTCACAATTGTTGTTAGTCCATAACTTATCCATTTTGGCCTTTGTGTGAGGTACACACACAAAATTAAACAGAGAAGATTTTAAACAGCAATCAAAATATTCTTTGAACTTTAGGTATTTGGAAAAGTACCCAATGAGATTGTTGATACCTGATGATACCTGATACCTGATACCTATTTCAAACTTTTCCTCACAGTCACATAGCCAATTACCGCGTAACGTGGTGGAGGTGGGGTCCCTTGAGTGTTTCAAGCGTGGGTTGTACATGTATATGAGTGGGATTGGGTGCTTAAAATAGGAGCTGCCTCGTATGGGCCAATAGGCCTTCTGCAGTTACCTTTGTTCTTATGTTTTGTTTTTAATTACATGGATGGTGAAATAGCGCATATGTATGCATATATATGTGACTGAAAACATATATATATATATATATATATATATATATATATATATATATATATATATATATATATATATATATATATGTATGTATATATATGTGTGTGTGTGATATATATGTATGTCTAGCTTTGGAAACAGGTACGTCATTATTTGATTGTAAACTATTTAATGCTAGTAGTTAAGAAATTGAGCCTGAAAATATTTAGCTGTCTACTATAGTGTTTTCAATCATTTTAAGGGGCACCAGCATTGCTACCAGTTCAACTTGCAAGGTGAATGCAACAATTACACCACCTCCCTTGACAACACCACCCACCCTACACTTACCTATATACAACACCTCCCAGGAAACCCTAATTTACAAGGTCACAGCCTGCATACCACCATAAACCAAGAGTCAGGCAGTGAGCAAGTGAGTCGTGGAAGGTGGCTAACGTGATGCGAGTATTACAGGTGGGACATATATGGTTGGACATATTTCCTTTCACCTAATGCATCTGTTCATCTACCAGTAAGTAGGTACTAAGGAGTTAGCCAGTTTGTTGTGGAGTTGCATCCTGGATGGGGTTAGTAATTCCTCCCTGGGGACGTAGTGGGTGGCCTTGATGAAAGCCTGACGTGTATAAATACACTCCGGCTTCCTGTCCCCAGATACAATGAATTTTAAACTAAATTAAATTTCAGGTGGATGGGTTCCTTGCTAAGACATTACCCGGGATGAAGTATTAATGACATAACAACATAAGAATGAAGGTAACTGCAGAAGGCCTATTGGCCCATACGAGGCAGCTCCTATCCACCCACACAATAATATTAATATCCCCTTTCTTACGTCTATTCATCGACTTGTACAATCATGTCACCCCTGATTCTTCAACCTTTCCAGGGAATGTAGCTTAAGCTTTGTCAATCTTTCTTCATTATGAAAGGTTTCTAATTTTGGGGATTAGCTTTGTTATCCTGCGCTGGACGCGTTCTAGTGAATTTATATCCATTCTATAGTACGGCGAACAAAACTGAACTACATAATCTAAATGGGGCCTAAACAGAGCAAGATATTGCTGAAGAACAACATCACGTGTCTTGTTATTAACGCTTCGATTAATAAATCTCAGTGTCCTATTTGCCTAATTACGAGCCTAATTACGAACATTTATGCATTTATTTTTTTGTTTTAAATTCTTACTAATCATAACTCCCAGATCCCTTTCGCAATATTATTTCGCAATCTCAACACCATCTAGCTCGTATCTTGTAACTCTATCATCATTACCTTGCCTCAAAACCTTACATTTGTCAGCATTAAACTGCATCTGCCAATCGTTTGACCATTTCAAAACCCTATTTAGAACGTCTTGAATTGATAGTGAATCTTTTTCTGAGCTCATTTCTCTCCCGATTTCTGTATCATCGGCAAATTTGTAAGTGTTGCTGCTCAAACCTCAATATAAATCCTTTATATATATTATGAAAAACAGAGGTTCCAGGACAGAGCCTTGAGGCACTCTACTTACAACATTTTCCCACTGACTTAACCCCATTGATACTAACATTGTTTCCTTTGGTATAGCCATGCCCTAATGCAACTTAATATATCACCCCCAATACCATGAGCTTCTATCTTTTTAATCAGTCTTTCATGTGGCTCTGTATCAAAACCTTTGCTAAAGTCAAGGTACACAACATCACAATCCTTACCACTATCAACTGCCTCATCTATGCTGGAATAATATGATAGCAAATTTCTTAAGCATGAACGGTAATGTTAAACATAAAGATGACAATTAAGGTTGGGAAGTCTATCGCCCTTGGGGAGGATTACTTTACCTTGTGGTTACTTTTTCTTTCCAAGGTTACGTGGATCAACGTCCCCAGGGGCCCGGTTTGACCAGTCCTCCTCCCGTTGGTGGTCTGTTCAACAACGCTGTCACTTACACTCATTACATTATATGTGCATAAATAATATATAATTTACTTTCTGAAATGTAACTGTACTGTAATTATTTGATCAATAATTGAGGTAAACAAAGGCCTTGCCAGACTTGTGGCTCCTCATGGAGAGTTACTGGGTCTAACATTAGTAGGCCAAACTAACAACAACAGTTATTTGGACTTCAACTTGGCAAATTCCTAAGAATACACACACATATACCGCCTCAAATTACGCTATCACACAGAAATACTCATACAGACTAACAAATGTGCAAACACATACAAAGATACACCTATACGTAGCTGTAATATGTCCATTCATCACTCACCACTTGCACTCTCCCCCACCAGCAAAAGCGAACCAAATAACACTACAAACGTATGCAAAACAGGCACTAAAATGCGTTTTCAACACACACTGGTAGGACTCTTTCCATCTAATTGCCCAAAGCTACCAGTGCAGGACTACCACAACAATAAAGCCTCCATCATAGAGGAAATATACAAGCATTCAATACATACTGGAAAACCTTAGGTGACAAACACAGACACCATGAACACCACACTACCACATCAAAAGAATAACATCTGCAGCATATGCGAGGCTGGCTAACATCAGAACTGCCTTCAGGAACATGTGTAAGGAATCATCAGAACCTTATATACCACATATGTAAGACCAATCCTGAAGTATGCGGCCCCAGCATGGAGCCCGAACCTTGTCAAGCACAAGACAAAGCTGGAAAAGTTGAGAGGTATGCCACTAGACTAGTCCAGAGCTAAAAGGCATGAGTTACGAGGAAAGGCTGCGAGAAATGCACCTTACGACACTGTGTTTTGACAATCACCTCATGACAATCTTTTGACGCTAGTTACAAAATTATTAAGTTATATATACATGTACACATACTCATGCATACATATTCATACGTATTTAATACATACATATTTAATCACCACACAAATACATACATCAAAAATCTTTTGTGTCACAAATATGACATATTTACCCCCCCCCCTATAAAGATAGTATTGAGTGTCTTTTAATATGAATGCATGTTAATTAGACTGTTGATTGGTCACAGGATGAGTGACGCGGCCCAAATACTGTCACTATGGCTGTGTCCTCACGGATGGTGCTGCCCACTGCACTATGTCGGTGTAATCAGGAGGTGGCGCTGCCCAATACTGTCACTAGTGGCTGTGTATAACGATGCCTCCCATACTGCACAGGGTGTCCATCACAGAGAGTGGCCGCCATACTGCCATGCGTTCACTACGATAGTGCCTGCCTACTACTATGGCGGTGGTGTGTCCACTCACAGGATGAGATGGCGCTGCCCAATACTGTCACTATGGCGGTTGTGTCCACTCACAGGAATGAGTGGCGCTGCCCAATACTGTCACTATGGTGGTGTGTCCACTCACAGGATGAGTGAGTGACGCTGCCCAATACTGTCACTATGGCTGGTGTGGTCCACTCACAGGATGAGTGCCGCTGCCCAATACTGTCACTATGGCGGTTGTGTCCACTCACAGGATGAGTGGCGCTGCCCAATACTGTCACTATGGCGGTGTGTCCACTCACAGGATGAGTGGCGCTGCCCAATACTGTCACTATGGTGGTGTGTCCACTCACAGGATGAGTGAGGACGCTGCCCAATACTGTCCTATGGCGGTGTGTCCACTCACAGGATGAGTGCCGCTGCCCAATACTGTCACTATGGTGGTGTGTCCACTCACAGGATGAGTGGCCGCTGCCCAATACTGTCACTTATGGCGGTGTGGTCCCTCACAGGATGAGTGCCGCTGCCCAATACTGTCACTATGGCGGGTGTGTCCACTTCACAGGATGAGTGGGACGCTGCCCAATACTGTCACTATGGTGGTGTGTCCAACTCACAGGATGATGGCGCTGCCCAATACTGTCACTATGGCGGTGTGTCCACTCACAGGATGAGTGCCGCTGCCCCAATACTGTCACTATGGTGGTGTGTCCACTCACAGGATGAGTGACGCTGCCCAATACTGTCACTATGGCGGTGTGTCCACTCACAGGATGAGTGGCGCTGCCCCAATACTGTCACTATGGGTGGTGTGTCCACTCACAGGATGAGTGAGGCGCTGCCCCAATACTGTCACTATGGTGGTGTGTCCACTCACAGGATGAGTGGCGCTGCCCCAAATACTGTCACTATGGCGGTGGTGTCCACTCACAGGATGAGTGGCGCTGCCCCAATACCGTCACTATGGTGGTGTGTCCACTCACAGGATGAGTGGCGCTGCCCAATTACTGTCACTATGGTGGTGTGTCCACTCACAGGATGAGTGGCGCTGCCCAATACTGTCACTATGGCGGTGTGTCCACTCACAGGATGAGTGCGCTGCCCAATACCGTACTATGGGGTGTGTCCACTCACAGGATGAGTGGCGCTGCCCAATGAACTCGCCCTCGAGGCTAAATTAAAAAAAAAATACTAGTTGTCAACATGACCACAGTCCGGCCAGCGCAGGATGGAGCCGCTGGCGGGAGCTATTTCCGTCCCCGTCAGGCTCTCTCTGACCCCGCCCCTCCCTGCTCTCTCTCTCTCTCCTCTTTTCCTCATCTCCTTCTCTCTCACTCCTCTCTCCTCTCTCTCTCCTCTCTCTCCTCCCTCTCTCTCTCTCTCTCTTCTTCCTTTCATTTCTTTACCCTAGCCCCCCCCTCCCTTCCTCTCCTTCCCCCTTGCTCTTT
>WNGS01006322.1:8355-22491 GCA_020271785.1 Procambarus virginalis | reverse complement strand
GAGCTGTGAATTTGGCCGGTTCCTGATAGAAAGGCAACAAGCAAGTATGGTGGTGACATGATAGAGGTTTAGCCGTATGTGGATCTAAGGCTGCCCACTACTGGATAAGGCATACAGGTAGGGGGGATGGATGGACATAAAGGGCTATTAATAGGTATGAAAGGTATGTCACACAGGACCGAAACGCGAAACAATGGGAGTATAAATTGGATAGTTAGATTTGTAGGGAAAGACTTGACGGTAAATCCCGGGTTCAGGTAACAGGGTTGTTGATCTTGTGGAGCCACACATGTTGCACCGGGGCGTCAAAGCCTCTGTGCGAGTGGTGCCCCCTGGTCCCTCGAGTTGTTTCAAGCCATGGTGGTGGACATGTATAGAGTGGGAGTGTGGGTGGTATAACTACGGAGTCTGCTCGTATGGGCAGGCCAATAGGCCTTCTGCAGCTGCCTTTGTTCTTATGTTCTTATGATCATTTTGCCAATTCCTTTCTCCCACAAACACCTACTTTTATTAGATCTTTCCTCCAAATTAATTCCCATACCACTATCTACTAACAGTTTAAACCTAAACAAACACCTCTAACCACTGGTTCCAATGAGTTCGCAACAACAGCAACCCCAGCCCTTGATAGATGCACCCCATCACGAGCATACATTTCATTTCTTCCATAGAAGTGTTCCCAGTTGTCTATGAAAGATATTGCATTTGATTTGCAATATCTTTCCAGCTGGCAATTGACACCAAGTGCCCTCGACATCCATTCATTTCCCACTCCCTTTCTTGGGAGAATGCCACATATGATTGGGATTCCTCCCTTGCTCCTAACTAATTCAATGGCTGTCCTGAATCTCTGTATTAGTTCCTCACTCCTAACTCGTCCAATATCATTACCCCCTGCACTAATACAAATTATGGGTTTGTTCCCATTTCCCGTCATAATATCATTCATGTTCCAACAATATCACCAATTCCAGCTCCCAGATAGCAAACTCTTAATCTGTTCCCCTATCTCTGGCACAAAGCGTTCTGTCTAAATACCTCACCTGGGAATCTCCCACAACCAAAATTCGCTTCGGTACCTCCTTAACTTTCTGAGCACCCTGAGGGGCCCGCGCTTCGCCGCTCCTTGCTGATTTCTTTTCGGAGTGAACTGCTGGCTCACCACAGCACTCGTCCTCCAACACGGCAAATGAATTTGCTGTCTTTAGGTCGTCTGTAGGCGGCCTTGTCAAGGTCTTCTTAAGACCCCTGTCCCCAACGACTCTCCACGACGAGGTTTTGTTAATATTGGTCTTCTCCGTTTCTTCCCGACGTTTCAGCTGTCGTACCTCCTCTCGTAAGGAATCCATCTCTGCTCTCAGAGTTCCAACTAAGTTCACCAATTCCTTCAGTAATCCTTCCATTATTGCTATAATATTGTTGCTACAATCGGAGCTCCAGCTAACACAACCTCTCACTGTGACATCACCTGACTGACTGCATCTGCATTTATTAGATTGAAAATAAATTCACTAGAACGGGTCCAACGTAAAAGGACAAAGTCAATCCCGCAAATTAGAAACCTATCATATGAAGAACGATTGACAAAGCTTAAATTATATTCTCTAGAATGGTGAAGCATTATGAGCGACACGATAGAGGTGTTCAAGTGGATGAATGAGCATAACAATGGGGTTATTAATAGGGTATCAAAAGTATGAACATAAGACAGAACACGAAACAATGAGTATAAATTGGATAAGTTTAGATTTAGGAAAGACTTGGGTAAATACTGGTTCGGTAAAAGGGGTTGTTGATTTGTGGAACCTATTACCGTGTAACGTGGGGAAGGTTGGGTCCCTCGATTATTTCAAACGTGGATTGAAGATGCATAAGAGTGGGATTGGGTGGTTATAAATAGGAGCTGCCTCTTGACCAATAGGCCTTGTTCTTATGTTCTTAACTGCTTTCACACGGATCTCGCAGTCTTTTCGAGACACAAATGCCATGTCGTGGCGCAGTCGGTTAAGACGCGTCTGGGATCATTATGGACGTAAGTTCGAACCTTCATCACGGCCCATGTGAATTTATTCATTTGATATATCACGCTTGTGTGATTTCTTTGTGTATTATTATGCTAAATTTTACATGGTCAGGAAAGACGAAGAGTTAGGGGTGGCTTAATTGAAGTGTACAAGTGAATTAATGGGTCTAACCAGGTGGATATTAAGTTATTAAACGTATCAAAACAATAGACCACGAATCAATAAATATATATTGGAAACGTTTAGTTTTAGGAAAGACCGTGGTACGGTTTCCATACCAATTACTGATCTCTGCTCTCGAATCTATAATAGCAAATAAAATTCGTCTTCATCTTGAAAAACATAAATTAATAATTGAGTCGCAACATGGTTTTATAAATGGCCGTTCATGTTTAACAAATTTGTTATCTTTTTATTCTAGCATAGTTGAGGCAGTTGATAGTGGTAAGGATTGTGATGTTGTGTACCTTGACTTTAGCAAAGCTTTCGATACAGTGCCACATGAAAGACTGATTAAAAAGATAGAGGCTCATGGTATTGGGGGTGCTATATTAAGCTGGATTAGGGCATGGCTATACCAAAGGAAACAGAGAGTTAGTATAAATGGAGTCAAGTCAGAGTGGGAAAATGTTGTAAGTGGAGTGCCTCAAGGCTCTGTCCTGGGACCTCTGTTGTTTATAATATATATAAATGATTTAGATTCAGGTTTGAGTAGCAACATTTGCAAATTTGCCGATGATACGAAAATCGGTAGGGAAATTAATTCGGAGGAGGACTCACTATCACTTCAAGTTGATCTAGATAGGGTTTTGAAATGGTCAAAGGACTGGCAGATGCAGTTTAATGCTGATAAATGTAAAGTTCTGAGGCTAGGTAATGATGATAGAGTTACAAGATACGAGCTAGATGGTGTTGAGATTGCGAAGTCGGATTGCGAAAGGGATCTGGGAGTTATAATTAGTAAGAATTTAAAACAAAAGGATCAATGCATAAATGTTCGTAATAAGGCAAATAGGACACTCGGATTTATTAATCGCAGCGTAAGTAACAAGACACCTGGTGTGGTTCTCAAGCTATATCTTGCTCTGGTTAGGCCCCATTTAGATTATGCAGTTCAGTTTTGGTCGCCATATTATAGAATGGATATAAATTCACTTGAACGTGTCCAGCGTAGGATGACTAAGTTAATTCCCCAAATTAGAAATCTTTCATATGAAGAAAGATTAACAAAGCTTAATTTGCATTCACTGGAAAGGCGAAGAGTTAGGGGTGACATGATAGAGGTTTACAAGTGGATGAATGGACATAACAAAGGGGATATTAATAGGGTATTGAAAGTATCAACACAGGACAGAACGCGAAACAATGGGTATAAATTGGATAAGTTTAGATTTAGGAAAGACTTGGGTAAATACTGGTTCAGTAACAGGGTTGTTGATTTGTGGAACCAATTGTCGCGTAACATTGTGGAGGTGGGGTCCCTCGATTGTTTCAAGCATGGGTTGGACATGTATATGAGTGGGATTGGGTGGTTATAAATAGGAGCTGCCTCGTATGGGCCAATAGGCCTTCTGCAGCTGCCTTTGTTCTTATGTTATTATGTACTGGTATGTAATTGGTTGTTGTAATTGATGGTGGAATCCATAGGCCTTCTGCCGTTTGTCTTTTCGGAAACAAAGTTGAAGAATAATCACGTCACCTTACCGCCTGACCCAGTCCTATATATATGGCGTTACCATGTGTCGTTATGAAGTGCATCATCGTAGCCTCCGTAGATCGTTGATCGTTGTCTGCTCTCAACGAGCCAGCACGAGGTGGACGCTATCCTACAGATTCCAAATCAAAAATCATATTCGCTTCCTTCCAGTTTTAAAGGTAAAAACTTGTTACTTTTGTAATTTACTTTTACGTGCATTTTCTTCAGATATATAAGAAGCGTATATGCACGCTTCTTATACTCTTATACATTACATATCATTTACAAATGAATGCAGGCGATGAGTTACAATAACGTGGCTAAAGTATGTTGACCAGACCACACACTAGAAGGTGAAGGGACGACGACGTTTCGGTCTGTCCTGGACCATTCTAGATCGACTTTAGAATGGTCCAGGACGGTCCGAAACGTCGTCGTCCCTTCACCTTCTATATTTTTTTTTTTATTTTTTTTTATTGTTTTCTACCACAGACGTGGCCACACATTTACAATGCTAACCAGCATATATACATTTTCTTCTGTCCTCCATGGACAGGGTTAGAGATGTGTTAAACATATATTTCAAGGGTTTATTGAACAATCAACCACTGAAGGTGAGTCGGTGCTTTTAAAATGCTAAGCTAACCTACATACGTAAATACATAGATACACAGATTTACGTATGCCTTACATAAAGTGTTCGATGTGTCTTCTACACAGTGTCATTAATGTACATTTACAAAGGTGAAATGTAATTCTGATCAGCTTCCATATATACTTTATACCCATACATATACATACACACACATATACATATATACACACATGCATTCACAGACATTTATCTCATTTACTCTGACAGGGTGAGATAGCTGATAAAGAAACTAGTGTGCAATTAAGCACACTGAAGGTGATTAAGGTGCTTTTACAAGCTCAGGTTATATAGTTACATCATATACATTGTATAATTAATCTATTACATGGTCAATCTTGGATACAAATCCAATATATCATCAAGTGTTCCAGTACTCATATAGTAATTACAGAGTTCAGCATACCTTAGTCCAGGAGGCTAGTTAGCTAGTGTGTGGTCTGGTCAACATTTATAAATGAATAATTTTTTTCAGCACCGCTCCTGAGTTATAATAACGTGGCTAAAGTATGTTGACCAGACCACACACTAGAAGGTGAAGGGACAAACGGTCTGTCCTGGACCATTCTAGATCGACTTTAAAATGGTCCAGGACGGTCCGAAACGTCGTCGTCCCTTCACCTTCTAGTGTGTGGTCTGGTCAACATTTATAAATGAATAATTTTTTTCAGCACTGCTCCTGTGTTAGGTAAGCTACGGGCTCACCAAAGCCCGTGCTACTTGGAACTTGTTCCGAGTAGCTGAATCTATAACAACAACATCTTCATCCTTCAGTGTGGTTTTTGGTTAACTCTTTGGTGCCTCTCATGTGACACATGCGCACTCTTACGCTGTAAATAGTGTGCGCTCTTGGCTAGCCGTAGGATACAAGGATGTGACGCAGAGATCTTTGCCACAATAGTTGGATTCTATACCTAGTAAGTTTATTTCAGGTTAAATCCCTGCCCTCCATCCCTTTCAAGAGGGTTCTAGTTATTTGTCACATTATATTTTTAAGGGGACCTCGTAATCCCCTTGCTAATGTTAACTGCCATCTTAAAATTTGGCAAACATGAGCCACCCAAAGGTGTAATTACTTTGTTAATATGTGTTTCTCAAGACGGATGGCTTTTGCTTTTATGGATTTACGCATTTTAGTACAATAGATGTTAAGTAAATTTGCCAAAAGTGCAAGTGATCCCTTAATATTCCTACTTGGTTGCTGAGGGATCAGCAACCCTCTGACTCTGGAACTCCAATGGCATATTTTCTAATAGGTTAATAAATATTCCAGACAATGGCTCACAAGGCTCTTTAGATTGTTGACCAGACCCCACACTAGAAAGTGAAGGGACGATGACGTTCCGGTCCGTCCTGGACCATTCTCAAGTCGATTGTGAAAGACGTCGAAAAAGGACGACGAAACGTCGTCGTCCCTTTCTAGTATATGGTTAGGTCAACGAATAATGTTACCAAGGCAGAACGAGGTATATGGCATCTGATGCTAAAGAGAATGTGCATTGTTTTATATTTTTTATATAGGAAATGGAAGTTTCTCAATGCTCTCAATTTGGATATTGTTAATTCTTAGTGTGATTTTATCGGTGGATTTGTTTCCAAACAATTTTTTGGAAGCAGCAATATTTGCAAATTAGCCGATGATATGGGGGTCGGGATGGTTGACACTTTAAGACGTTCTAGATAGGGTTTTCAAATGGTCAAAATATTGGCAGATGCAGTTTGGTGTGGCGTGTTGATGATTTACTTACGAGATGCAAGCTGGATGGTGTTGAGATTGCGAAGAATTTGGGGTTGTGATTGGTACGAATTTAAAACCAAGAAATCAATGCATGGGTGTTTGTGGTGGGTGGGGCGAGTGGGATACTGGGGTTTGTTAATCGAAGCGTTAGTAACAAGACACCTAGTGTTCTTCAGCTATGTCTTCCTATGGTTAGGTAATATATTATTATTAGGCCGCCCACGTAAATTATGCAGTTCAGTTTTGGTCACCGTACTATAGAATGGATACAAACTCACTAGAACGCGTCCAGCGTAGGATGACAAAGTTAATCTCGCATATTAGAAACCTTTTTAATTTGAAAGTTTGACAGCTTAAATTATATTCACGGGAAAAACAAAGAGTTGGTGGTGACAGAAACACTTAGTATAAACTGGATAAGTTTACGCAAGACTTTGGTAAATACTAGTTCGGTATCAGGGTTGTTGATTTGTGGAACCAATTACCACGAAACGTAGTGGAGGCGGGGTCCCTTGATTATTTTAAGCGTGGGTTGAACATGTATATGAGTGGGATTTTGGTAGTTATTAATTGGAGCTGCCTTGTATGAGCCAATAGGCCTTTTACCTATTGTTACCTTTATTCTTATCTTCTTATGAGAGGTGCACGGATATTGAACCCAATAATCGACCCAAAAGACACATTCATCAATTTTTTTCTTGGAGATATATACAATAGTTGTTACATTCTTGTACAGACACCAGTACGCGTAGCGTTTCGGGCAGGTCCCTGGAATACGATCCCCACCGCAAAGATCGTTGTTACAACCAAGTGCTCATTTTACTGTTGAGTTAAACAGAGGCTACAGTTAAGGATTTGCGCCCAGTAAATCCTCCCCGGCCAGGATACGTACCCATGACAAAGCGCTCGCGGAACGCCAGGCGAGTGTCTTACCACTACACCACGGAGACTGGAAACCTTTTTTAACATGCTAGTCATTCAAATTAAGAATTTTCTGAAAAATAAATTAATATTACATATATTAACATACTGTGCATATTTTTGTTTAGGCTAGGTGTTTAGGTAACGTTGGCGATTATTTGTATTTGTAGTACGTGGGTGAAGCATTTACAGCGTCGTGGTTCAAACAAAAGTCGACAGTGAAGCACTTGTTTCGCAAGTGTTCGGACGTCAATTCAGTCGTGTGTAAACCGTTTTTCATTTAAAAAACGGTTTTTGGCAGTTGCAAGAAACAAAAAACTTTCGCCTTTGTTTACGAGGACGAATAAGGTGTATAAGGCACGGGAATTAATTACAACAATATAAAGAGTGATGGACAAAGGGTAAGGTAACATTGTAATTATGAGTTACATATAATATTGAAGTTTCTTAAAATACTCCAATCGCTGCACTTCACGAGGGAAGCTGTATATGCACTTTCCCCTCGAGTTTGTTTACATATGAAAATTCTGATCTTGGTCACGAATATACTAGTTTTAATTAGTTTTAATATTACTCGGTTTGAAAATTGTTAATACTGAATTATTTTACCAGGTTGAAGGTGAGAGGTGCAGTGAGAACACGAGCAAGGGGCGGTACTGGTGAAGCAGACAGACGCACTTGGTCGGGTGTGTTCCAAGTTCCTCAGCCTTGAGATAGCAAGAGTTATGGGGTCGGAGTACCACAGTGAAGCGTTGACGAACTTGCAAGAAATGTTTGGAACAGTTTTTGAGCAAGAAGTTATTAAGATGATACTTGAATCGTGTGGATGGGAATCCAGCACTGCGGCGGAGATGTTACTGGCAATGAGAGGCTATGGGGACTTTCCTTCTAGTGAGCGATATGCAGACTCACTCGTTTTTAACTCTCTAACTGAAAGTGATTTTCTATCTGTGGATGGTAGCAATTGTTTGGACCTTCATTTCATGAGAGTTGCCGAAGCATTGTTTGCAACAAAAGTTTTCCTCAGAGAGCGACAACGTTTCCTCTCAACTCGAGGATGGAGAAGAATGTATGTATTCATAATTACGGGCCGAGGCGCCCACAGCTCGGGAGGTATGCCGAAGATAAAACCGGCAGTTAAAAAATATCTTCAGAAGAATAATTTTTTGTTCCACGAAGAAAACAGTGGAATGTTCAGAGTAACGTTAGAGTCAGATTCATCGAGTCAACTTTAAAAGTTAAAGAGTTATACTAAACTTTCGGGTCTTAGAATGTTATACTTTTTTAAACTAAACAAGCAAATTTTTGCAGTTATAATAAAGCATAAATAAAGTATTTTGAAAGTTTGTTTTACTGTCTGTGATTGAATAACTTGTGCAAGATCATTTACGAAATGAGCTTTAAAGGCGTTCCGACTTCCACCCAGTCATTCATTCCTCAATATGTGCCTGTTGGCGGGGTCGTTGGTCGTCTTTTACTGGTAACAGACTGCTTGCTCTCAAGGGGTAGCGTGGTCCCATGGCCCATCACCGTAACCGGCGGTGGGGAAACGGCTCTGGAGAGGTTACATTATGACCATACACGTTTAACTCACAGGTACCTATTTTTTTTATATATCTACATGCCAACAACATGCTACATAAGTACAATAAAAATAGGGGGCACCGGAGCGTCATCTCGGCATTACATAACTAAATAAGGTAGCAGGCATTCTAGGGTCCAGATTCACGAAGCTGTTACGCAAGCACTTATGAACCTGTCCATCTTTTCTCAATCTTTGGCGGCTTTGTTTACAATTATTAAACAGTTAATGAGCTCGGAAGCACCAGTGGCTTTCATGGTTGTAAACTGTTTAATAAATGTAACCAAAGCCGTCAAAGATACCCTTACATAATTGATACCCTTAAAAAGTTTCATAGAAAACACCGATCTTACCTAACCTTGTTAGTATGTTAAGATAAGCATCTTATAGCTTCGTAATTACAATTGTTACTTAACCTATTATAGGTATAGGTTATTTAATAAGTCAATATTGACTATACGAATTTGCGAGGACGGGTTGGCAAGGCAACAGTCCATCGCTGCTTGCTCTGTGATGGCAATCACCCCGCAATTTCCTACCGCTGCCCCCGCAGACAGGAAAGCATCAAGGCCCAGGTTGAAGCCAAGAGAAACAATCCTTCTACCTCCTCGACCAGAGCCCCAAGCGTTCAACCCACCACCTTAGCTCTCACTAATCGACCAGAAGACTTTCCGGTCTTACCTCTTACCACCAAACTCTTACCAACATGTGGCTCCTCCCAGCAGGCGACACAGCCTTCTCATTGGAGACCCAAGGTCCCACAGGCTCCTTCACAGCCCCCTGCATCACGTGCAGGCATTATCCCTGGTCTTCTTAGACTAGCGGAAAGGCTTGCAGGACCAGACAACCAGCGCTTTGTTAGTGAACTGAACGCATTATACATAGACAATGGCCTGGCCCCCATCATAGCCACTAGCGTAAATCTCACTGCCTCCACTACCACTCCGGAGACTACCACCAGGACGACCAGGCGGTCAACTTCAACACCGACTCCAGAACCGCCCATGACCCGGGCGACACAGAGGTAATTCCTTCTTCAACTCCCAACACTCCTACCATCACAGTCTCAGCAGCCGCGCTAGCAGACGTGCTGTCTACAAACGATAACAGCACCACCAGCGCTCCTGAAATAGCTACAACCACCAATCAACGACACCTAAGGCTGCGAGGCGAAAAGACAAAAACACCCACTACAGAGGTTACGGACATCTCAGACGAGGAAATCATAGTAGGAGCTCCAGCGCTGCATCACAAATACGACACATACACGGTTCAAGACTTCCTCATGGAGGCCACGTCACCAAACTCTAACGACAGCACTACTCAGCCAAAGTCGCAGGCAAAGAAAAAACGGAAAACCTAGAGGTCGACACTAATCCCACCAGCTCCATAACTGGTATAGCCAGCCCTCCAGGCTGAAAACTAGCATGAAGACCCCCATCCATCGCCAGATCTCTAGTATCAGCTACTGGTACAGATAATGGCTCCAAAGAGCCTCCACTTACTCCACTCCAGGGATATATTATATTATATATAGATATATATATAATATATATATATATATATATATATATACCACACCTTTTATATATATATACCATATATATATACCACATATATATATATATACCACATATAATATATATATATATACCACACCTTTTCTCGTAGCAGCTGTTTGGTCCTTACAAGACCTGGTGTCCTTGATGTGCAAGCTTCAGAGCACGTTGCTGGAGAACAGCTGGAATGACGATACGAGTACCTCGCAGCACGGTGTCGCGTTGTTGCGTAACACTTAATTCTGTCTGGATGCGTTCAAGTGCTTTGAATGCATCTTGGTCAACTCCTGAGGGTGGGATGCGTGGAAACTTTTTCTTAGTCAATGCATCCACTGTTGCTTGCAGAGTTGGGTCCTCTAGGGTTGCAGTACGTATTTCATCAAGAGTGAGAGCCTTGGGGACTGCATCACAGGTTACAGAGTGTACATATTCCTCGGCAACTTGCTGATGCTTGGTGATGGTGAAACTGTTGGCAGGATGTCGACTGATGTAATCAGCGGGATTGCCTGCACCCGGCTTGTATTTCACCGTAAAGTTGTATGGTTGCAGACGAAGAGCCCATCTCTCAATGCGAGCTGGTGGTTTGGACTTTGGATTATTGAAGATGGTCTCCAACGGTTTGTGGTCAGTGACTATCGTGGTAAAGGGTGCACCAAGCAGATACACATTGAAGTGTTCACAGCCCCATACAAGAGCAAGAGCTTCCTTCTCTGTCTGACTGTATCGTTGCTCAACATCTGTGAGAGAACGGCTGGCATAGGCAATTACTACTCTGGAATCTGGTTGACCAGGTTTGTGTTGGGCTAACACAGCACCTAAACCAACAGGACTAGCATCCACCGTTAACTCAGTGTCCATTGATGGATCAAAGTATGCAGCAGTCGCATTTTCTACTAGTGCATCTTTCACAGCATCAAATGCATTTTGCTCGACATCGCTCCAGTACCATGATGCATTTTTCTTCAGGAGCTCACGTAGAGGCTTCGTAATGGTAGCAAAATCTGGAATGAAGCGAGAACAGTAGTTTGCCATTCCCAGAAAACTATGTACTTCAGTGGATGTTGAAGGAGGTGCAGCATTCTTGATATCTGCAACTTTCTTAGGATCTGGAGACAGACCTTTGTCACTAAGTACATGTCCAAAGAATTCAATTTTATGTTGATTGAACTCACACTTTGCTCGGCTTAGCGTCAAATTCTTTTCTCGTAAGCGTTGCAATGTTGCACGAAGAGCTTTGTCGTGTTCAGCTTGGGTACGGCCATAAACAATGATGTCATCAGACATGTTGTCAGCATTAGGTATATCTTGCAATACCTGGCTGATGATGTGCTGGAATACTTCAGCAGCACTGTTAATACCAAAACTCAGGCGCTTGTACCTATACAGACCTCGATGTGTCGTAAACGTTGTGATGAATCGACTCTCATCATCAAGTTCAAGCTGATGATAGCCCTTGTTTAAATCTAACTTGCTGAATACAGTTGCACCATTCAAGCGGTAAATCATATCATCTACAGTGGTGTAGGATGGCGTTCACGCATTATTGCCTTGTTGGGAACACGCATGTCTACACAAATGCGTATCTCATCTGGATTCTTCGGCTTTGGTGGAGTGACAATTGGGCTTACCCATGGTGTTGGGCCTGTTACCGGTTCAATGATATCTAGTTCTATCAGCCTATCCAGTTCGGCATCGACTTTCTTGCGAGTATGGAATGGTTGTCGGCGATGTGGTTGGGCAACTGGAATTACATCTGGGTTGATATGCAGATGTACCTTGCTATCAGTATAACAACCTATGGATTTAAACCGATCAGAAAATTCAGCAACAATAGCATCAACATTGTTTGCAGATTCCACTGCTACAGCATTAGAAAGCTGAAGTAGCCCCAATTTGGTTGAAGTCTTGTAACTGAGTAAAGACTCCTTTGCATTCCTAACAACATGGAATGTAGTAATGAGCATTGCATTCTTTGACTTAATCTCTGCAGTGAAAGTTCCAATCACTGGTAAGGCTACCTTTGAAGCATAGGCAGTGGCTTTGCCATTATAGTTTTCAAGCTTTGGTAATTGTTTTTTAAATTTTTCATAGTGGCACTCAGCAATGGTGTCAATGTTTGATCCAGTGTCAATGAGAATTTTGAGACAAATGCCAGCAATGTATACTATAGTCTCTGGGTTGTTTGGAAGATCATTCCATTTTGTGATTGATTGTACTCCATAAATATAATCACATTCACTGTCATCTGAGACTGGTTGTAATGAAATGTTGTCTTGTATATTATTAACATTCTTGATTTGAGGTGCAATATTGTGTTTGCCACCTCGACTCCTATGACTTGATCCTCGTACATTGCTTTTATTTATTGATTGTGGTTTCTTTAGTGCGGAACGACACATAGCACCAAAATGACCTAGTTTTCTACACTCATAGCACTTCTTACCTTGTGCAGGACAAACATTATCTTGGTGTGGGTAGTCTCCTCCACAATTGTAACATTTATTATTGACAACCTCTGATGTGAGTCGTTGTGACTGCTTGAGTCTTGTTCCATGACTCCAGTTGTGATGTGGTTCTCGGCTCAATTTAATGTTAGGTTTGGCATGATATCTTCTACGATCATGGTGTACTCCCTGAACCTTACATACTTCATGACTGTTAGTAACAGTGGCAGAACCGTTGTTGGCACTGCACTCCATGGCACGAGCATCACGTGCAGCATCTTCCATTCGACGAGCCATATCCAGTATCTTGGTAAGAGAACTTTCATCATCAACAAGTTCTAGAGCTCTTCGACGAAGACGTGTAGATGTGCATGTTTCAATTATTTGCTGTTTGATTTCTTTGTCAACATCAGCAAACTCACAATGGGTTGCTAAACCCTGCAGACGTGTATGGTATTGATCAACAGTTTCATTAGAGAGTTGTTTTGCTCTCCTGAAATGCATAATTTCCATAGCAGTATTTTGCCTTGGTTTGAAATGCTCAGTTACTTTGGCAGTGTCATAATCTTTGGCACCACCAGTGTCTTTCAGTGTATCAAAGATGTCACAAACTCTATCACCTGCATAGTGAAGTAGAAAGGCACGCTTTCTTTCAGCACTTTTGATATCAGAAACTATCAACAAATTTTCAAACCTTTTAAGCCATTTGACCCACCTCTGTGACAGGTTTGTCTGGTCACAGTCAGGATCAAATGCAGGAAACTGAGGTATATTTGCCATTTTTACTGAATAAATTTAAACTTATCACTTAAAATGTTCCTCAGAATATATAACACTTACTGCACTGTATATGTTATTTAAGAATTCACTGTAATTACTTTAATTTTGCAAAGCACACAAGCATTTTAATGCAAAAGTTCACAACAGTGCACAACACAGCAGCAACTGATTTCTTACCTAGCCCTTGTGTACATGTGTTGTTCCTACTCACAGCAACACAGCAGTTGTTAGCAGTTGGTACAGCAGTTGTCAGCAGTTGGTACAGCAGTTGGCACAGCAGTTGGCACAGCAGTAGGCACAGCAGTTGGTTCACAGCGTGAAGAATTTTGTAGCACGAAGCGTCGTTTCGTAACCAAAACATCGGGTTTTGTACACTGCATCAAAGCGTCGTTTCGTACACAGCGTCGGCAGATTCCTCTCACAGCAACACTCAGCACAGCTTGGGTAGCACACAGCATTGGCCAGCACACAGCAACGGCCAGCACACAGCAACGATCAGCACACAGCAAACAGTCAGCACACAGCATGGGGTTGCATACAGCATCGGGTATGGTGCTCACAGACGCTTCTCCTTCCTCCTCTGGGCGAGACAGCATGCTCCTTCCTTGTGTTTTGTTGAACAAAATACCTGCGTTCCCAGTTCATCCTCGTCGCCAGTGTTGTGTCTGTATATAGCTGAGATAGTCTTGGTAGTAACTGACCGTGAAGTACTGTGTTGCCAGTACTGACCGTGAAGTACG
>WNGS01006319.1:0-16370 GCA_020271785.1 Procambarus virginalis | reverse complement strand
ACCAGTGAGGCTCAATCTCAGGCGGGCACCAGTGAGGCTCCACTCTCAGGCTGCGCCCACTGAGGCACCACTGTCAGGCTGGCACCGTGAGGCACAATCTCTGTCTGGCACTAGAGGCACCACTCTACTGGCTGGCACCAGTGAGGCTCCACTGTCAGGCTGGCGCCAGTGGAGACACCGTTCACAGGCTGGCACCAGTGAGGCTCACTCTCAGGCTGGCACCAGTGAGGCTCCACTCTCAAGCTGGCACCAGTGAGGCTCCACTCTCAGGCTGCCCCCACTGAGGATCATCTCAGGCTTCCCCACTGAGGGCACCATTCTCAGGCTGGCACCAGTGAGGCCCACTCTCAGGCTACCGACACTGAGGCACCAATATCAGGCTGGCACCACTGAGGCACACTCTCAGGCTGGCAACAGTGAGGCACCCTCTCAGGCTGGCGCAGTGAGGCCCCACTCACAGGCTGCCCCCCACTGAGGCACCACTATCAGGCTGGCACAACTGAGGCACCACTCTCAGGCTGGCACCAGTGAGCTCCACTCTCAGGCTAGCACCAGTGAGGCCCCACTCTCAGGTTGGCACCAGTGAGGCAACACTCTAGGCTGCCCCCACTGAGGCACCACTATCAGGCTGGCACCAGTGAGGCAACACTCTCTGGCTGGCACCAGTGAGGTTCCACTCTCAGGCTGGCACCAGTGAGGTACCACTTACAGGCCTGCACCAGTGAGGCTCCACTCTCAAGCTGGCACCAGTGAGACTCACTCTCAGGCTGGCACCAGTGAGGAACCATTCTCTGGCTGGCACCAGTGTGGTATCACTCTCAGGCTGGCAGCAGTGAGAGACCACTCTCTGGCTGGCACCACTGAGGCACCGCTCTTGCTGGCACCAGTGAGGCTCCATTCTCAGACTGCCCCCACTGAGGCACCACTCAGACTGGCCCAGTGAGGCCACTCTCAGGCTGCCCCACTGAGGCACCACTTTCAGGCTGCCCCACTGAGGCACCACTATCAGGCTAGCATCACTGAGGCACCACTCTCTGGCTGGCACCAGTGAGGCACTACTCTCTGGCTGGCAACAGTAAGACTCCACTCTCAGGCTGCCACTACTGAGGAACCACTCTCAGGCTGGCACCAGTGAGGCTCCACTTTCAGGCTGCCACCACTGAGGCCCCAGTCTCAGGCTGCCCCGAC
Organism: Procambarus virginalis; assembly: GCA_020271785.1. Classification (NCBI taxonomy): domain Eukaryota; kingdom Metazoa; phylum Arthropoda; class Malacostraca; order Decapoda; family Cambaridae; genus Procambarus; species Procambarus virginalis. Next base: position 15,182 of record WNGS01006319.1, on the reverse strand, counting down.
TGAGGCACCACTCTCAGGCTGGCACCACTATCAGGCTAACACCACTGAGGCACCACTCTCGGCTGGCACCAGTGAGGCTCCACTCTCAGGCTGCCCCGACTGAGGCACCACTCTCAGGCTGGCACCAGAGAGGCACCACTCAAAGGCTGGCACCAGTGAGGCTCCACTCTTAGGCTGGCACCAGTGAGGCTCCCCTCTCAGGCTGGCACCAGTAAGGCACCACTCATGGCTGGCACCAGTGAGGCTCCACTCTCAGGCGGGCACCAGTGAGGCTCCACTCTCAGGCTGCCCCCACTGAGGCACCACTCTCAGGCTCGCACTTCTGAGGCACACTCTCAGGCTGGCACCTGTGGGCCCACTCTCAGGCTGCCCCCACTGAGGCACCACTCTCAGGCTGGCACCTGTGAGCCACCACTCTCAGGCTGGCACCAATGAGGCTCCACTCTCAGGCTGCCCCCACTGAGGCACCACTCTCAGGCTGGCACCAGTGAGGCTCCACTCAGGCTGCCCCCACTGAGGCACCACTATACGGCTGCAACAGTGAGGCTTCACTCTCAGGTTGGCCCAGTGAGGCCCCACTCTCAGGCTGCCCCCACTGAGCACCACTATGGGTTGGCACCACTATGAGGTTGGCACCAGTGAGGCACCACTCTCAGGCTGGCACCAGTGAGGCTCCACTCTCAGGCTGGCACCAGTGTGGCCCCACTCTCAGGCTGCCCCCTACTGAGGCACCACTCTCAGGTGGCACCAGTGAGCGCCACCTCAGGCTGCCACCACTGAGGCCCCACTCTCAGGCTGCCCCGACTGAGGCACCACTCTCAGGCTGGCACCACTATCAGGCCGGCACCAGTGAGGCTCCATTATCAGGCTAGCACCACTGAGGCACCACTCTCAGGCTGGCACCAGTGAGGCTCCACTCTCAAGCTGGCACCAGTGAGGCTCCACTCTCAGGCTGCCCCCACTGAGGCATCACTCTCAGGCTTCCCCCACTGAGGCACCACTCAAAGGCTGGCACCAGTGAGTCTCCACTCTCAGGCTGGCACCAGTGAGGCTCCCCTCTCAGGCTGGCACCAGTAAGGCACCACTCTCTGGCTGGCACCAGTGAGGCACCCCTCTCAGGCTGGCGCCAGTGAGGCCCCACTCACAGGCTGCCCCCACTGAGGCACCACTATCAGGCTGGCACAACTGAGGCACCACTCTCAGGCTGGCACCAGTGAGGCTCCACTCTCAGGCTAGCACCAGTGAGGCCCCCACTCTCAGGTTGGCACCAGTGAGGCAACACTCTCAGGCTGCCCCCACTGAGGCACCACTATCAGGCTGGCACCAGTGAGGCACCACTCTCTGGCTGGCACCAGTGAGGTTCCACTCTCAGGCTGGCACCAGTGAGGTACCACTTACTGGCCTGCACCAGTGAGGCTCCACTCTCAAGCTGGCACCAGTGAGACTCAACTCTCAGGCTGGCACCAGTGAGGAACCATTCTCTGGCTGGCACCAGTGAGGTATCACTCTCAGGCTGGCACCAGTGAGAGACCACTCTCTGGCTGGCACCACTGAGGCACCGCTCTCATGCTGGCACCAGTGAGGCTCCACTCTCAGGCTGCCCCCACTGAGGCACCACTCAGACTGGCCCCAGTGAGGCTCCACTCTCAGGCTGCCCCCACTGAGGCACCACTTTCAGGCTGCCCCCCACTGAGGCACCACTATCAGGCTAGCATCACTGAGGCACCACTCTCTGGCTGGCACCAGTGAGGCACTACTCTCTGGCTGGCAACAGTAAGGCTCCACTCTCAGGCTGCCACTACTGAGGAACCACTCTCAGGCTGGCACCAGTGAGGCTCCACTTTCAGGCTGCCACCACTGAGGCCCTAGTCTCAGGCTGCCCCGACTGAGGCACCACTCTCAGGCTGGCAACACTATCTGGCTAGCACCACTGAGGCACCACTCTCAGGCTGGCACCAGTGAGGATCCACTCTCTGGCTGCCCCGACTGAGGCACCACTCTCAGGCTGGCAACAGAGAGGCACCACTCAAACGCTGGCACCAGTGAGGCTCCACTCTCAGGCTGGCACCAGTGTGGCTCCCCTCTCAGGCTGGCACCAGTAAGGCACCACTCTCTGGCTGGCACCAGTGAGGCTCCACTCTCAGGCGGGCACCAGTGAGGCTCCACTCTCAGGCTGCCCCCACTAAGGCACCACTCTCAGGCTTGCACCACTGAGGCACCACTCTCAGGCTGGCACCTGTGAGGCACCACTCTCAGGCTGCCCCCACTGAGGCACCACTCTCAGGCTGGCACCTGTGAGCCACCACTCTCAGGCTGGCACCAATGAGGCTCCACTCTCAGGCTGCCCCCACTGAGGCACCACTCTCAGGCTGGCACCAGTGAGGCTCCACTCTCAGGCTGCCCCCACTGAGGCACCACAATACGGCTTGCAACAGTGAGGCTTCACTCTCAGGCTGGCCCCAGTGAGGCCCCACTCTCAGGCTGCCCCCACTGAGGCACCACTATGAGGTTGGCACCACTATGAGGTTGGCACCACTGAGGCACCACTCTCAGGCTGGCACCAGTGAGGCTCCACTCTCAGGCTGGCACCAGTGTGGCCCCACTCTCAGGCTGCCCCTACTGAGGCACCACTCTCAGGTTGGCACCAGTGAGGCTCCACCTTCAGGCTGCCACCACTGAGGCCCCACTCTCAGGCTGCCCCGACTGAGGCACCACTCTCAGGCTGGCACCACTATCAGGCCGGCACCAGTGAGGCTCCATTATCAGGCTAGCACCACTGAGGCACCACTCTCAGGCTGACACCAGTGAGGCACCACTCTCAGGCTGGCATCAGTGAGGCTCCACTCTCAGGCTGCCCCGACTGAGGCACAACTCTCAGGCTGGCACCAGTGAGGCACCACTCAAAGGCTGGCACCAGTGAGGCTCCACTCTCAGGCTGGCACCAGTGAGGCTCCACTCTCAGGCTGGCACCAGTAAGGCACCACTCTCTGGCTGGCACCAGTGAGGCTCCACTCTCAGGCGGGCACCAGTGAGGCCCCACTCTCAGCCTGCCCCCACTGAGGCACCACTCTCAGGCTGGCACCACTGAGGCACCACTCTCAGGCTGGCACCTGTGAGGCACCACTCTCAGGCTGCCCCCACTGAGGCACTACTCTCAGGCTGGCACCTGTGACCCACCACTCTCAGACTGGCACCAATGAGGCGCCACTCTCAGGCTGCCCCCACTGAGGCACCATTCTCAGGCTGGCACCAGTGAGGTTCCACTCTCAGGCTGCCCCCACTGAGGCACCACTATGAGGTTGGCACCACTGAGGCACCACTCTCAGGCTGGCACCAGTGAGGCTCCATTCTCAGGTTGGCACCAGTGTGGCCCCACTCTCAGGCTGCCCCTACTGAGGCACCACTCTCAGGTTGGCACCAGTGAGGCTTCACCTTCAGGCTGCCACCACTGAGGCCCCACTCTCAGGCTGCTCCGACTGAGGCACCACTCTCAGGCTGGCACCACTATCAGCCCGGCACCAGTGAGGCTCCATTATCAGGCTAGCACCACTGAGGTACCACTCTCAGGCTGACACCAGTGAGGCACCACTCTCAGGCTGGCACCAGTGAGGCTCCACTCTCAGGCTGCCCCGACTGAGGCACAACTCTCAGGCTGGCACCAGTGAGGAACCACTCAAAAGCTGGCACCAATGACGCTCCACTCTCAGGCTGGCACCAGTGAGGCTCCACTCTCAGGATGGCACCAGTAAGGCACCACTCTCTGGTTGGCACCAGTGAGGCTCCACTCTCAGGCGGGCACCAGTGAGGCTCCACTCTCAGCCTGCCCCATTGATGCACCACTCTCAGGCAGGCACCACTGAGGCACCACTCTCAGGCTGGCACCTGTGAGGCACCACTCTTAGGCTGCCCCCACTGAGGCACCACTGTCAGGCTGGCACCAGTGAGGCACTACTCTCTGGCTGGCAACAGTAAGGCTCCACTCTCAGGATGCCACTACTGAGGAACCACTCTCAGGCTGGCACCAGTGAGGCTCCACTTTCAGGCTGCCACCACTGAGGCCCCAGTCTCAGGCTTCCCCGACTGAGGCATCACTCTCAGGCTGGCACCACTATCAGGCTAGCACCACTGAGGCACCACTCTCAGGCTGGCACCAGTAAGGCTCCACTCTCAGGCTGCCCCGACTGAGGCACCACTCTCAGGCTGGCACCAGAGAGGCACCACTCTAAGGCTGGCACCAGTGAGGCTCCACTCTCAGGCTGGCACCAGTGAGGCTCCCCTCTCAGGCTGGCACCAGTAAGGCACCACTCTCTGGCTGGCACCAGTGAGGCTCCACTCTCAGGCGGGCACCTGTGAGGCTCCAGTCTCAGGCTGCCCCTACTGAGGCACCACTCTCAGGCTCGCACCACTGAGGCACCACTCTCAGGCTGGCACCAGTAAGGCACCACTCTCTGGCTGGCACCAGTGAGGCTCCACTCTCAGGCGGGCACCTGTGAGGCTCCACTCTCAGGCTGCTCCGACTGAGGCACCACTCTCAGGCTGGCACCACTATCAGCCCGGCACCAGTGAGGCTCCATTATCAGGCTAGCACCACTGAGGTACCACTCTCAGGCTGACACCAGTGAGGCACCACTCTCAGGCTGGCACCAGTGAGGCTCCACTCTCAGGCTGCCCCGACTGAGGCACAACTCTCAGGCTGGCACCAGTAAGGAACCACTCAAAAGCTGGCACCAATGACGCTCCACTCTCAGGCTGGCACCAGTGAGGCTCCACTCTCAGGATGGCACCAGTAAGGCACCACTCTCTGGTTGGCACCAGTGAGGCTCCACTCTCAGGCGGGCACCAATGTGGCTCCACTCTCAGCCTGCCCCCATTGAGGCACCACTCTCAGGCTGGCACCTGTGAGCCACCACTCTCAGGCTGGCACTAATGAGGCTCCACTCTCAGGCTGCCCCACTGAGGCACCACCCTCAGGCTGGCACCAGTGAGGCTCCACTCTCAGGCTGCCCCCACTGAGGCACCACTATACGGCTTGCAACAGTGAGGCTACACTCTCAGGCTCGCCCCAGTGAGGCCCCACTCTCAGGCTGCCCCCACTGAGGCACCACTATGTGGTTGGCACCAGTGAGGCACCACTCAAAGGCTGGCACCAGTGAGGCTCCACTCTCAGGCTGGCACCAGTGAGGCTCCACTCTCAGGCTGGCACCAGTAAGGCGCCACTCTCTGGCTGGCACCAGTTAGGCTCCACTCTCAGGCGGGCACCAGTGAGGCTCCACTCTCAGCCTGCCCCCACTGAGGCACCACTCTCAGGCTGGCACCACTGAGGCACCACTCTCAGGCTGGCACCTGTGAGGCAACACTCTCAGGCTGCCATCACTGAGGCACCACTCTCAGGCTGGCACCTGTGAGCCACCACTCTCAGGCTGGCACCAATGAGGCTCCACTCTCAGGCTGCCCCCACTGAGGCACAACTCTCAGGCTGGCACCAGTGAGGCTCCACTCTCAGGCTGCCCCCACTGAGGCACCACTATGAGGTTGGCACCACTGAGGCACCACTCTCAGGCTGGCACCAGTGAGGCTCCATTCTCAGGTTAGCACCAGTGTGGCCCCACTCTCAGGCTGCCCCTACTGAGGCACCACTCTCAGGTTGGCACCAGTGTGGCTTCACCTTCAGGCTGCCACCACTGAGGCCCCACTCTCAGGCTGCTCCGACTGAGGCACCACTCTCAGGCTGGCACCTGTGAGGCAACACTCTCAGGCTGCCATCACTGAGGCTCCACTCTCAGGCTGCCCCGACTGAGGCACAACTCTCAGGCTGGCACCAGTGAGGAACCACTCAAAAGCTGGCACCAGTGACGCTCCACTCTCAGGCTGGCACCAGTGAGGCTCCACTCTCAGGATGGCACCAGTAAGGCACCACTCTCTGGTTGGCACCAGTGAGGCTCCACTCTCAGGCGGGCACAAGTGAGGCTCCACTCTCAGCCTGCCCCCATTGAGGCACCACTCTCAGGCTGGCACCACTGAGGCACCACTCTCAGGCTGGCACCTGTGAGGCACCACTCTCCGGCTGCCCCCACTGAGGCACCACTCTCGGACTGGCACCTGTGAGCCACCACTTTCAGGCTGGCACCAATGAGGCTCCACTCTCAGGCTGACCCCACTGAGACACCACTCTCAGGCTGGCACCAGTGAGGCTCCACTCTCAGGCTGCCCCCACTGAGGCACCACTATCAGGCTTGCACCAGTGAGGCTCCACTCTCAGGCTGGCCCCAGTGAGGCCCCACTCTCAGGCTGCCCCCACTGCGACACCACTATGAGGATGGCACCACTGAGGCACCACTCTAAGGCTGGCACCAGTGAGGCTCCACTCTCAGGCTGGCACTAGTGTGGCCCCACTCTCAGGCTGGCCCCAGTGAGGCACCACTCTCAGGCTGGCACCAGTGAAGCTCCACTCTCAGGCTGGCACCAGTGAGGCTCCACTCTCAGGCTGGCACCAGTGAGGCCCCACTCTCAGGCTGACACCAGTGAGGCTCCACTCTCAGGCTGGCACTAGTGTGGCCCTACTCTCAGGCTGGCACCAGTGAGGCTCCACTCTCAGGCTGGCACCAGTGAGGCCCCATTCTCAGAATGGCCCCACTCTCAGGCTGGCACCAGTGAAGCTCCACTCTCAGGCTGGCACCAGTGAGGCTCCACTCTCAGGCTGGCACCAGTGAGGCCCCACTCTCAGGCTGAAACTAGTGTGGCTCCACTATCAGGCTGGCATCAGTTAGGCACCACTATCAGGCTTGTGCCACTGAGGCACCACTCTCAGGCTGGCACCAATGAGCCTCCACTCTCAGGCTGCCCCCACTGAGGCACCACTCTCAGGCTGCCCCCACTGAGGCACCACTGTCAGGCTGGCACCAGTGAGGCACCACTCTCTGGCTGGCACCAGTGAGGCTCCACTCTCAGGCTGGCACCAGTGAGGCACCACTCACAGGCTGGCACCAGTGAGGCTCCACTCTCAGGCTGGCACCACTGAGGCTCCACTCGCAGACTGGCACCAGTGAGGCTCCACTCTCAGGCTGCCTCCAATTGAGGTATCACTCTCAGGCTGCCCCCACTGAGGCACCATTCTCAGTTTGGCACCAGTGAGGCCCCACTCTCAGGCTGGCACCAGTGAGGTCCCACTCTCAGGCTGCCCCCACTGAGGCACCACTATCTGGCTGGCACCACTGAGGCACCACTCTCAGGCTGGCACCAGTGAGGCTCCACTCTCAGGCTGGCACCACTGAGGCACCTCCCTCAGGCTGGCACCAGTGAGGCTCCACTCTCAGGCTGCCCCCACTGAGGCACCATTAACAGTCTGGCACCACTGAGGCACCACTCTCAGGCTTTCACCATTGAGGTTCTACTCTCAGGCTGGCACCAGTGAGCCCCCACTCTCTGGCTGGCACCAGTGAGGCACCACTCTCAGGCTGCCCCCACTGACGCACCACTATCAGGCTGGCACCACTCTCTGGCTGGCACCAGTGAGGCTCCACTCTCAGTCTGGCACCAGTGAGGTACCACTCACAGGCTGGCACCAGTGAGGCTCCACTCTCACGCTGGCACCAGTGAGACTCCACTGTCAGGCTGGCACCAGTGAGGCACCACTCTCTGGCTGGCACCAGTGAGGCACCACTCTCAGGCTGGCACCAATGAGGCTCCACTCTCAGTCTGCCCCCACTGAGGCACCACTCTCAGGCTTTCACCAGTGAGGCTCTACTCTCAGGCTGCCCCCACTGAGGCACCACTCTCAGGCTGGCCCCAGTGAGGCTCCACTCTCAGGCTGCCCCCAATGAGGCACCACTATCAGGCTGGCACCACAAAGGCACCACTGTCTGGCTGGCACCAGTGAGGCTCCACTCTGAGGCTGACACCAGTGAGGCCCCACTCTCAGGTTGGCACCAGTGAGGCTCCAATCTCAGGCTGCCCCTAATGAGGCATCTCTCTCAGGCTGGCACCACTGAGGCATCACTCTCAGGCTGCCCCCACTGAGGCACAACATTCAGTCTGGCACCAGTGAGGCTCCACTCTCAGGCGGACACCAGTGAGGCCCCACTCTCAGGCTGGCCACAGTGAGGCCTCACTCTCAGGCTGCCCCCACTGAGGTATCACTCTCAGGCTGCCCACACTGAGGCACAACACTCAGTCTGGCACCAGTGAGGCACCACTATCAGGCTGGCACCACTGAGGCCCTACTCTAAGGCTTGCTCCAGTGAGGCCCCACTCTCAGGCTGCCCCCACTGAGGCACCACTATCAGGCTGGCACCACTGAGGCATCGCTCTCAGGATGGCACCAGTGAGGCTCCACTCACAGGCTGGCACCAGTGAGGCACCACTCTCAGGCTGGCCCCACTCTCAGGCTGGCACCAGTGAGGCTCCACTCTCAGGCGGGCACCAGTGAGGCCCCACTCTCAGGATTGCACCAGTGAGGCACCACTCTCAGGCTGGCACCAGTGAGGCTCCACTCTCAGGCTGGCACCAGTGAGGCCCCACTCTAAGACTGGCACTAGTGTGGCTCCACTATCAGGCTGGGACCAGTGAGGCAATACTATCAGGCTGGCACCAGTGAGGCACCACTCTTAGGCTGTCACCAGTGAGGCTCCACTCTCAGGCTGCCCCCACTGAGGCACCACTATCAGGCTGGCACCAGTGAGGCCCCACTCTCAGGCTGGCCCCAGTGAGGCTCCACTCTCAGGCTGCCCTACTGAGGCACCACTCTTATCCTGGCCTCAGTGAGGCTCCACACTCAGGCTGCCCCTACTGAGGCACCATTATCAGTTTGGCACCAGTGAGGCCCCATTCTCAGGCTGGCACCAGTGAGGCTCCACTCTCAGGCTGGAACCAGTGAGGTTCCACTATCAGGCTGGAATTAGTGAGGCTCCACTCTCAGGTTGGCACTAGTAAGGCTCCACTATCAGGCTGGCACCAGTGAGGCTCCACTCTCAGGTTGGCACCAGTAAGGCTCCACTCTCAGGCTGGCACCAGTGAGGCTCCACTCTCAGGCTGGCCCCAGTGAGGCCCCACTCTCAGGCTGGCACTAGTGTGGCTCCACTATCAGGCTGGCACCAATGAGGCTCCACTCTCAGGTTGGCACCAGTGAGGCTCCACTCTCAGGCTGGCACCAGTGAGGCTCCACTCTCAGGTTGGCACCAGTAGGGGCCCACTCTCAGGCTGGCACCAGTGAGGCTCCACTCTCAGGCTGGCACCAGTGAGTCACCACTCTCAGGCTGGCACCAGTGAGGCTCCACTCTCAGGTTGGCACCAGTAAGGCTCCACTATCAGGCTGGCACCAGTGAGGCTCCACTCTCAGGTTGGCACCAGTAAGGCTCCACTCTCAGGACTGCACCAGTGAGGCTCCACTCTCAGGCTGGCCCCAGTGAGGCCCACTCTCAGGCTGGCACTAGTGTGGCTCCACTATCAGGCTGGCTCCAGTGAGGCTCCACTCTCTGGTTGGCACCAGTAAGGCCCCCACTCTCAGGCTGGCACCAGTGAGGCTCCACTCTCAGGCTGCCTCCACTGAGGCACCACTCTCAGGCTGGCACCAGTGAGGCTCCACTCTCAGGCTGCCCCCACTGAGGCACCACTCTCAGGCTGGTACCAGTGAGGCCCCACTCTCAGGCTGGCACCAGTGAGGCACCACTATCAGACTGGCACCACAGGGATCCTGATCGTGAAGGGGATATCTCCCTGCAAAGAATCTCTCGTCTCCTGTCTGAGGACGCACCGTGCGGCTTTGTGTTGGGTAATTATAGACGCTGTATCTGCGGGCTGGGGGACACAGTGCGGCATTTAGACGCATACACGAAGCCTTTTAGCGAGAGGGAATGTGTTATTTATGCCGCTGGATTCGCTAACACGGGCCAAGGAGACGGTGAGGCAGAGGGGAAGGAAAACTGGGTCTTGCTCCTTGGGGCTTGAAGGTCCACTGGTGTCCCTACGTCGCCTCTTATAGTCTCGCCAATATCATGCTATTTATCTCTCCCTTGCTCAGTAAATACGAAAGCAATAATGAATTCCAGTACTGATTTTTATTTCTTGTTCTCTCAAGTTGCAAATTGGTTGTATTATGCTACTTTATTTGCTTTCTGCTTTACGTTCTTTACTAGTTTTACTAATGGCAACAGAAGTTTTTATTAGATATTGTATTTCTATACGGAGATCTATGCTTAATCATTCAATTTCTTGGAAATCATGTCTCGGACCACGTACTGGATCTGGTTAGAATGTCCAGTGCCATGCTTTCCCCGAGAACACGATCAGCCCAGAAATCGAACCCATTTTCGTTTGCAGTGAACTTAACAAAACATTAATATTTATGTAAGGAGCTGACTTCAAGAATGTGAACATCGATTTCAGAGGGTGAAAAAAGGGCAACAATGTTGTTTTTGGATTTGTATTATGATCTATTGGTTATATATTTAATTTCTATTTTAAACACTTCTAAATTTAATTTCTCCCGATTACATTTTTGTATTTAGGCAATGAGAGTTTGAGGTTGTCAATTGAGTGTATTGGAGCAGCATGGAGTTTAAAGTCTGTTTTCAACTTTATTTCACCTGTTGTTGCTGACAGCACCTTTAGGTTTTATCAGCAAAAAATAATCGAGATACCTCTCTGAAGATGGAGAAGCCATTGATGCGACTCTAACCTTACTTTTTGCCAAACTATTTTCTCATGTTCAGAATTTATGATATTGGCTCTTAACTTGTGTAACTTGTAGAGTTAAAAGGATTAGAAACGCCTAGCACATAAGGGGCATGTCCATTACACATAAGAGGATAACTGGCCAACCCCTCATAGTGTTCAAGATAGAACTGGATAAGTATCTCCAAAGGATACCTTTTTTTTAGATATATACAAGAGTTGTTACATTCTTGTACAGCCACTAGAACGCGTAGCGTTTCGGGCAGGTCCCTGGAATACGATCCCCGCCGCGAAGAATCGTTTTTACAACCAAGTACTCATTTTACTGGTGAGTTAAACAGAGGCTACAGTTAAGGATTTGCGCCCAGTAATCCTCCCCGGCCAGGATACGAACCCATGACAAAGCGCTCGCGGCCGCCAGGCGAGTGTCTTACCACTGCACCACGGAGACTGCAAACCGTACCTGATCAACCAGGCTGTGATTCGTACGTCAGGCTGCGAGCAGCCGCGTCCAACAGCCTGGTTGACCAGTTCAGCAACCAGAGGCCTAGTTGACGACCGGACCGCGGGGACGCTAAGCCCCGGAAGCACCTCAAGGTAACCGTAACCCTCAAGGTAAGATCTCCAGCATCAAGCTATCAACTCTGCGGGACAAAGAGCCGAAGCTCAGACCCCAAGCACAATTTGGCGAGTACATTATTTAGCACGGGTGATACACAGATAAGTGGACACAGGTGGATACTTAGTGCTCAAGTGAGCGATAGAGACTCATTTGGGTACTATTTCTTTAATTTGTTCATTGCAAAGTAGTAATCAGAAAGGGATGCACTATGAGTCAGTACATTCCAATTGTGTTGGAGGCAGACTCCACGCACAATTTCAGTTGTTGATATGATAGAGCCCAATAGGTTAAGGAACCTGTANTCAGGCTGGCACCAGTGAGGCTCCACTCTCAGGCTGGAACCAGTGAGGCTCGACTATCAGGCTGGAATTAGTGAGGCTCCACTCTCAGGTTGGCACCAGTAAGGCTCCACTATCATGCTGGCACCAGTGAGGCTCCACTCTCAGGTTGGCACCAGTAAGGCTCCACTCTCAGGCTGGCACCAGTGAGGCTCCACTCTCAGGCTGGCCCCAGTGAGGCCCCACTCTCAGGCTGGCACTAGTGTGGCTCCACTATCAGGCTGGCACCAGTGAGGCTCCACTCTCAGGTTGGCACCAGTGAGGCTCCACTCTCAGGCTGGCACCAGTGAGGCTCCACTCTCAGGTGGCACCAGTGAGGGCCCACTCTCAGGCTGGCACCAGTGAGGCTCCACTCTCAGGCTGGCACCAGTGAGGCACCACTCTCAGGCTGGCACCAGTGAGGCTCCACTCTCAGGTTGGCACCAGTGAGGCACCACTCTCAGGCTGGCACCAGTGAGGCTCCACTCTCAGGCTGGCACCAGTGAGGCTCCACTCTCAGGCTGGCACCAGTGAGGCACCACTTTATCCTGGCCTCAGTGAGGCTCCACACTCAGGCTGCCCCACTGAGGCACCACTATCAGTTTGGCACCAGTGAGGCCCCACTCTCAGGCTGGCACCAGTGAGGCTCCACTCTCAGGCTGGAACCAGTGAGGCCCACTATCAGGCTGGCCCAGTGAGGCTCCACTCTCAGGCTGGCCCAGTGAGGCTCCACTCTCATGCTGGCACCAGTGAGGCTCCACTCTCAGGCTGGCACCAGTGAGGCTCCACTCTCAGGCTGGCACCAGTGAGGCTCCACTCTCAGGCTGGCCCCAGTGAGGCCCCACTCTCAGGCTGGCCCAGTGAGGCCCCACTCTCAGGCTGGCACCAGTGAGGCTCCACTCTCAGGTTGGCACCAGTGAGGCTCCACTCTCAGGCTGGCACCAGTGAGGCTCCACTCTCAGGTTGGCACCAGTAAGGCCCACTCTCAGGCTGGCACCAGTGAGGCTCCACTCTCAGGCTGGCACCAGTGAGGCCCACTCTCAGGCTGGCACCAGTGAGGCTCCACTCTCAGGCTGGCACCAGTGAGGCTCCACTCTCAGGCTGGCACCAGTGAGGCTCCACTCTCAGGCTGGCACCAGTGAGGCTCCACTCTCAGGCTGGCACCAGTGAGGCTCCACTCTCAGGCTGGCACCAGTGAGGCACCACTCTCAGGCTGGCACCAGTGAGGCTCCACTCTCAGGCTGGCACCAGTGAGGCTCCACTCTCAGGTTGGCACCAGTAAGGCCCCACTCTCAGGCTGGCACCAGTGAGGCTCCACTCTCAGGCTGGCACCAGTGAGGCTCCACTCTCAGGCTGGCACCAGTGAGGCTCCACTCTCAGGCTGCCCCCACTGAGGCACCACTCTCAGGCTGGCACCAGTGAGGCCCCACTCTCAGGCTGGCACCAGTGAGGCTCCACTCTCAGGCTGGCCCAGTGAGGCTCCACTCTCAGGCTGGCACCAGTGAGGCTCCACTCTCAGGCTGGCACCACTCTGATGCAGGCACCACTCTCAGGCTGGCACCACTCTCAGGCTGGCACCAGTGAGGCCCCACTCTCAGGCTGGTACCAGTGAGGCCCCACTCTCAGGCTGGCACCAGTGAGGCACCACTATCAGACTGGCACCACAGGGATCCTGATCGTGAAGGGGATATCTCCCTGCAAAGAATCCCTCGTCTCCTGTCTGAGGACGCACCGTGCGGCTTTGTGTTGGGTAAATTATAGACGCTGTATCTGCGGGCTGGGGGACACAGTGCGGCATTTAGACGCATACAAGAAGCCTTTTAGCGAGAGGGAATGTGTTATTTATGCCGCTGGATTCGCTAACACGGGCCAAGGAGACGGTGAGGCAGAGGGGAAGGAAAACTGGGTCTTGCTCCTTGGGGCTTGAAGGTCCACTGGTGTCCCTACGTCGCCTCTTATAGTCTCGCCAATATCATGCTATTTATCTCTCCCTTGCTCAGTAAATACGAAAGCAATAATGAATTCCAGTACTGATTTTTATTTCTTGTTCTCTCAAGTTGCAAATTGGTTGTATTATGCTACTTTATTTGCTTTCTGCTTTACGTTCTTTACTAGTTTTACTAATGGCAACAGAAGTTGTTATTAGATATTGTATTTCTATACGGAGATCTATGCTTAATCATTCAATTTCTTGGAAATCATGTCTCGGACCACGTACTGGATCTGGTTAGAATGTCCAGTGCCATGCTTTCCCCGAGAACACGATCAGCCCAGAAATCGAACCCATTTTCGTTTGCAGTGAACTTAACAAAACATTAATATTTATGTAAGGAGCTGACTTCAAGAATGTGAACATCGATTTCAGAGGGTGAAAAAAGGGCAACAATGTTGTTTTTGGATTTGTATTATGATCTATTGGTTATATATTTAATTTCTATTTTAAACACTTCTAAATTTAATTTCTCCCGATTACATTTTTGTATTTAGGCAATGAGAGTTTGAGGTTGTCAATTGAGTGTATTGGAGCAGCATGGAGTTTCAAGTCTGTTTTCAACTTTATTTCACCTGTTGTTGCTGACAGCACCTTTAGGTTTTATCAGCAAAAAATAATCGAGATACCTCTCTGAAGATGGAGAAGCCATTGATGCGACTCTAACCTTACTTTTTGCCAAACTATTTTCTCATGTTCAGAATTTATGATATTGGCTCTTAACTTGTGCAACTTGTAGAGTTAAAAGGATTAGAAACGCCTAGCACATAAGGGGCATAACTGGCCGACCCCTCATAGTGTTCAAGATAGAACTGGATAAGTATCTCCAAAGGATACCTTTTTTTTTAGATATATACAAGAGTTGTTACATTCTTGTACAGCCACTAGAACGCGTAGCGTTTCGGGCAGGTCCCTGGAATACGATCCCCGCCGCGAAGAATCGTTTTTACAACCAAGTACTCATTTTACTGGTGAGTTAAACAGAGGCTACAGTTAAGGATTTGCGCCCAGTAAATCCTCCCCGGCCAGGATACGAACCCATGACAAAGCGCTCGCGGAACGCCAGGCGAGTGTCTTACCACTGCACCACGGAGACTGCAAACCGTACCTGATCAACCAGGCTGTGATTCGTACGTCAGGCTGCGAGCAGCCGCGTCCAACAGCCTGGTTGACCAGTTCAGCAACCAGGAGGCCTAGTTGACGACCGGACCGCGGGGACGCTAAGCCCCGAAGCACCTCAAGGTAACCGGTAACCCTCAAGGTAAGATCTCCAGCATCAAGCTATCAACTCTGCGGGACCAAAGAGCCGAAGCTCAGACCCCAAGCACAATTTGGCGAGTACATTATTTAGCACGGGTGATACACAAATAAGTGGACACAAGTGGATACTTGTGCTCAAGTGAGCCATAGAGACTCATTTGGCAACTAAATTTTATAAGATTTGTTCATTGTCAAAGTAGTAAACAAAAGGGATGCACTATGAGTCAGCACATTCCATTTGTGGTGGAGGCAGACTCCACGCACAATTTCAGTTGTTGATATGATAGAGCCCAATAGGTTAAGGAACCTGTACACTAAGTGATGA